>JAQQSW010007836.1:0-13607 GCA_028646575.1 Pseudocheirus occidentalis
GCGCTGCCTGTAGTGCTTTCTGTCTTGTGGAGAGTTTTGGAGCTTGAAAATCTGTTTAGCGTCCCATTTTATGAGTTTTTTAGTGTGTTTGTGTGGGAGCTGTGGTGCTTTGCTGCTTCTACGCCGCCATCTTGGCTCCACCCGATGCATAGTTCTATTTACATTGTTATGATTACTATGTTTATTGTTTTCTTGGCTCTGCCTACTTCATTCTGCATCATTTCACATACATCTTTTCATGATTCTCTGTATTCATCATAACACATCATTTCTTATAGCACAGTAATAATCTTCCACTATGTTCCTAGACGACAGTTTGTTTGGCCATTCCCTAATTGATAGGCATCTACTTTGTTTCCAGTTCTATGCTATTACAAAAAGTACTGTTCTAAGTGTTTTGGTATATATAGGGATTGTTTGAGGTATAAGTCCAGTAACAGAGTCTCTGGTTTAAAAGGTAGGGACATTTTAGATATTTTATTTGTAAAATTCCACATTGTTCTCCAAAATGGTTGTACCAGCTCCACCAATGTGTCTGTCATTCCACAATCCTCAAACATTGACTATTCCAATTTTTTTCCCCTAAATTGCAGGGTGTGACGTGAAACCTCAGGGTGGTTTCAGTTTGCATTTTTCTCTTTCTTAGTGATTTAGAGCATTCCTTCAAGTAGTTGTGAATACTTTAAGTCTTGAGAACTGTCTGTTCCTATCCTTTGACTATTTATCTTTTGGGGAATGGCTGTTAATCATACACACATGCATACATACATATACACACATATGTATATATACATACTTTTTTATGTATCTTGGATACCAAACTTTTAGAGAAATTTGATATGAAGATATTTTTCCAATTCAACCACTTCCTTTCTCGGCTTAGGTATGTTATAAAGTATTACATTTTTTAAAGTTAGTTGATAACTGATAGAGTCTTTCAAGTCTCACCTTCCACAAGAAGCTCTACCTGGTTCTGCTTCAGGAGGCAGCTGGTTGGCGCAGTGGTTAGAGCACTGGTAAAGAACGCTGAAGTCAGGAGAGCCTGAGTTCAAATCCAGCCACAGTCACTTACTTCACAAGTCATTTAATCTCCCTCAGCCTCAATTTCTCATCTGTGAAGTGAGGATAATAATAGCACCGACTTCCCGGGGTTGTTGTGTGAGGATCAAATGAGATATTTTTTAAAGTTGCTTAGCCTTGTACCTGGCACATAGATAGTAGGTACTAAATAAATGCTTGTTACATTCCTTTTCTCCACCCCCAGCCAGTTTCCTTCTCTTTTAAAAGAAGCTTTTCCTGGTTCTTCCTAACCTTCATACCTCTTCTCTTAGATTATCTGCAGTTTACCCTTTTTTAATCTTGTTTGTACAGGGTCATTTTCATTGTCAGCTCTACAGAGAATATGGAGAGGTGTTTTTTTTCCTTTTTCTTTGGAGGGGAGGAATTCCTAGCACTTAGCACAGTGCCTGCCTTATAGAGGGCACGTAAAATGCCCATTATTTGATTATCGTACTGGCCTTATCCCCAAATAATTGGGTGCTCTTGGTAGTTGGAGTAATTCCTAGGTCAGTAAATACCTCCTT
This sequence comes from Pseudocheirus occidentalis, assembly GCA_028646575.1. NCBI lineage: Eukaryota > Metazoa > Chordata > Mammalia > Diprotodontia > Pseudocheiridae > Pseudocheirus > Pseudocheirus occidentalis. The sequence goes on from JAQQSW010007836.1 coordinate 1,584, forward strand.
AGTATTTGGACTCCTTGGACTCCTCTCCTTCCTCATTGTCCTCAAATCCATATTCATCCTAAAAAGTACAACTGAAAATCAGCATCTCCCACAAAGCCTCTCATCTACCCCTCCACAGCACTTGGTTTTCTCAGATGGACTTATTTTCCCAATTCTCAAATGTACTTATCATGTAATGTTATCTATGATTATAATTATTTCTGTGTGTGCCTTATCCCACTGCTCATCTATTGGTTCTGTGAGGAAAAGCAAAATGTCTTATCTTGTCCAGTTCCTAGCATACCCCTCTGCACATAGTAGCTGCTTAGTTAAACTTATTGAATAAATGAATGAGTTTTAAAGGAATTCTTGCTAAGAATTAGGGATGTATGTGATATAAAAGTTAATAGCTTGTAGATGCATAACACTAATTTGTGTGATTCTTCTTTCATTTGTGTATTTTCCTTTAATTTTTGTAGGTGTATGAAGCAATTGATACCAGAGATGGATTATCCTGTGCAGAGTTGGTGTCTTTTAAGCATCCTCATGTTGCAAATCCACGGCTTCAGGTAGGTGGAATATGTTTAATGGGGAAAAAATAGTATAGCCATTATTTTCAGAGAAGTTCAGAATTTGAATTTTAAAAGTATTACTATTCAGATGTGGAAATATCAAAAGTTCTTTGACTACGTAATTTCAGAGTTCTTGTTTCATAGAATCATAATTAGAGGTAGAAAGGTTCACAGTGGTCATTTAATTTCACCTTTTAATTTTATAGATGAGAGAGGTTAAGCAGCATACACAGTATCACCAGTAAATAGTGTGACTGGTATATTCAGACTTCTGTTTCTGGACTCTTAATTTCAGTGCTCTTTGTATTGTATTTGGCTATCTTTGGTTTCTTAACCCTAAGTTTCTTTAAATTTACAGAATAAATATGCAAATATAATTTTAATTTACTTTCTCAAAAATCCTTATTCCTCAGTTATTTCAGTAGAATATATATAAAAGAGTTGAGTAAAATTCAATTCAACTTTTCAAAATTAAACCCTATTGCCTTAGTTCTTTCCATTTTTAGCATTAGAGGCAAATGAAGATAGAGGCAAGGGGGAAATCTCCAAATGAACAAATTAAAATTTTCATTTGGAAGAGATGAAGATGTGGCCTTAAAGGAGACAAATGGGAAGAGTAACTGACTAGGAGGCAGAAGACCTCAGTGGAATCCTGGTTTGCTTCTAACTTGTTACTTGACTAGTTTTAGTGAGGTATTTCACCTCAGTGCCTCAATGGCCCTATTCAGAAATGGAAATATTTGTCATACACACTTTCAGGTAAATGTTGTTTTGCAACATAATTATGTAAAAAATATAAAGCACTATATACATATTAGTAGTTACTATTGGAAATATACCTGATAGAATTGTAATCCTCATCTTGTAGTTAATGTTTATTTTGTAGGAGTTTTAGTATTCTGAAGTACTTTCTTATATTTGGTGTCTCCCCATGTTCCTTACACACTTCACCTCCATTCTTGACCATTAGAATAGCTTACGTAGAGGAAATCTTGAAGCACCCAGAAGTTTGTCTCTTAGCACTTGTAGCAGCGAGCACCCTAGCATACCCAGGATGGCTGCTAGCACAGGTTCTTAGATCTGCTTTTCTAAAGGAAAGCAACTAAAAAAGGTTAATAATCTTACTTTAATCAAACAAGCATATCATTTACCTAGTTCAGGGGAAAAAGTCAGTACCCTGAACTTCAGAGAATACAAACAGAAGTTACAAGCAGACAAAAATGCAGAGAAAATAACACAATTCAGCAGACAGGGCTTCTAGCTGACCATTACATCCATACCTAGTTAGTCACCAGAGAGAAAAGCACCAGCATCTGGGTTTTCAAAGCCACGAGGACTCAACAGCTTCCCAGAGTCTCATGTGGCCAAATCACACAACTCTACCCAAAGTGAGCTCCAAAGCAAAACTTTGCCTCAGAGGTGTATATATAGCCTTCTTCAGGGTCAGAGAACTTCACAACCCTCATGACCAGCTTGACTACAAAGTAACAAAAGTTGTGCCTTCTTGAAAAACAAGCCCTCCACCACAGGCTCCATGTGAGCACATGTAGCCTGTTAGGGGGTAGAGTGTATATATATATATGTATTTTTTTTCCCCCATTTTATTTTAATTTATTTATTTTAAGTTTTCAACATTCATTTCCATAAAATTCTAAGTTACAATTTTTTTTCTCCCCATCTTTCCTGTATCCCCCACCCCAAAATAGCAAGCCTACTGAAATACCCCTTCCCCCAATCTGTTCTCTCTTACATCCTCCCTCTTCACCCCACTAACTTTCTAGTAGGGCAAGATCGGTTTCTATACCCCAGTACTTGTATGTCTTATTTCTCAGTTGCATGTAAAAAACCAATTTTTAAACATTTGTTTTTAAAACTTTGAGTTCCAGATTCTTTTCCCATCCTCCCTCCTCACCCACCCCCAATGGGAAGATAAGCAATTCAGTATAGATTGTACATGTGTAGTTACCCAAATAATTTCCATAGTAGTTATATTGTGAAAGACTATATTTCCCTCCATTCTATCCCGCTCCCCACTTATTCTGTTTTCTCCTTTGACTGTATCCCTTTTCAAAAATGTTTCCTTCTAACTACCCTCTCTTCTCTCCTCCCCTTTCTTATCCCTTACCCTCCTATTTTCCTGTAGGGTAAGATACCCATTTGAATGTGTATGTTATTCCCTCCTTAGGCCAAATTCCATGAGGATCAGGTTGTCCCATTCCCTTTTACCTTCTTGCTCTTCCCCTCCATTGTAACAGTTTTCTCTTGCCTCTTTTATATGAGATAATTTACCCTAATCTATTGCTCCTTTTCTTTTCCCAACAAATTCCTCTCTCACCTCTTAATGTTATTTTTTAGATATTATCCTTTCATAGTCAACTCATCCTGTGCTCTCTGTAAATGTATACATGAACATACAAATGCCCACACTCACATACATATTTATACACACACATATCCTCCCATACATACGTATATGTGTATGTATACATATAAATATATATATACACACACACACATATATTCCCTTTAGCTCTCCTCATACTGAAAAAAGTGTTATGAGTTACAGTTATAATTTTTCCATGTAGGAATGTAAATAGTTCAACTTTAATAAGTTCCTTGTGATTTCTTTTTCCTGTTTACCTTCTCATGCTTTTCTTGCTTCTTGTATTTGAAAGTCAAATTTTCTGTTTTTTCATCAAGAATGCTTGAAAGTCCTCTATTTTATTGAATGACCATATTTTCCCCGGTAGCATTATACTCAGTTTTGCTGGGTAGGTGATTCTTGGTTTTAGTCCTAGCTCCTTTGACCTCTGGAATATCATATTCTAAGCCCTTTGATCCCTTAATGTAGAAACTGCTAGGTCTTGTGTTATCCTGATTGTGTTTCCACAGTACTCAGATTGTTTCTTCCTGACTGCTTGCAGTATTTTCTCTTTGATCTGGGAAATCTGGGATTTGGCTAGAATATTCCTAGGAGTTTTCTTTTTGGGAACTTTTTCAAGAGGTAATCATTGAATTCTTTCCATTTCTAGTTTGCTCTCTGGTTCTCGAATATCAGGGCAATTTTGCTTGATACTTTCATGAAAGATGGTGTCTAGGCTCTTTTTTTTTTTTGATCATGGCTTTCATGTAGACCAATAATTTTTAAATTATCTCTCCTACATCTATTTTTGAGGTCAATGGTTTTTCCAATGAGATATTTCACATTGCCTTCTATTTTTTCATTTGTTTGGATCTGTTTAATAATATCTTGATTTCTCATACAGTCATTAGCTTCCAATTGCTCCAGTCTTATTTTGCAGGAGTTATTCTCTTCAGTGAGTTTTTGAAATTCCTTTTCTGTTTGGCCAATTCAGCTTTTTAAGACATTCTTCTTGTCACTGGCTTTTTGAGCCTCTTTTGCCATTTGATTTAGTCTATTTTTGTTGTTGTTGCTTTATGGAGGGGGGAAGGCAAGGCAATTGGGATTAAGTGATTTGCCCAAGGTCACATGGCTAGTTTTGTGTTAAGTGTCTGAGGCTGAATTTGAACTCTGGTCCTCTTGACTCGAGGGCTAGTGCTCTATTCACTGCGCTACCTAGCCACCCCAGTTAGTCTATTTTTTAAAGGTGTTATTTTCTTCAGTGTATTTTTGGGTCTCCTTTAGCAGGCTGTTGACTTGCTTATCATGATTTTCTTGCATCATTCTCATTTCTCTTCCCAATTTTTCCTCCACTTCTCTTACTTGATTTTCAAAATCCTTCTTGAGCTCCTCCATGCATTTTAACCAGTTCATATTTTTCTTGGAGGCTTTTGACGCAGGAGTTCTGACTTCGCCGTCTTCCTCCTGTTCCGTGCCTTGACCCTTTTTGTCCCCCAGAAAAGGATTCTATTGTCTGATTGTTCTTCCCATGCTTTCTCAGATTGGCAGCCATTTACTTGACTTTTGAGCTCTTTGCCATGGTAGAACTCTGCTTCCAGAATTGAGAGAGCTATGTCCCAAATCACTGGGGGTTTTGCAGCTGCTGGAGCTATTAGTTGGGTGCCCTCTTTATAGACACCACAAGCTCTGGCTCACTGGTCACACACCCCAGGACCATGATCCAGATTCAAGCAGGTTAAAGCCAGAGTGATTACCCTCTGAATGGTCTCTTGGTCACCATGCAGTCTTCAAGCCAGGAGCTCCTGAGGCAGCCAGGCAGTGGTGACTGTGCAACTCCTCTGTCACTTCTCACCCAGGGGGCACAGGTCAGATGCCAGACCATGTTGTCAGTCCCCCTGTTCCTACAAAATTCCATACTAAACTTTTACTTTTTTCTGGTGTTTGTGGGTTAAGTCTGGAAACCACCACAGCTGCTGGTGATTCTCTGTCAACACCATTCTTTCTGAGAGTAAATTGATAGCAAATAAAATAAATTGAATTGAAATGAAATGTGTCTGACTTTTTCATTCTCAGACTACTGTGGCCAAACTTTTTTTTCTCACTGTTTTAAGATACTCAGGTCCATGATTTCAGTAAAATGCATGTCCTCTCCTGTGAATGTAGTTTGTCATCTTAGTACCATCCAGCATTCTGATCAGATTCTCTGAGGATCTTCAATTTTTCTTGACATTATGATGATAACAAATAAGCACATGAGCTGTCTGTCATTTATCCTTTTCTCTTTCATCCTTGCCAGCCCATTTTCCTTTTTGATTATACATGTCTGATGATAACCTTACTCCAGGTTTGTTTTTTTTTTTTGCAGGTACTTATTTGGTTTATTGCCTTCTAAGGGCTTAAAAATTATAATTTGCATGACCCACAGCTAAACAACATTGAAGTCAAACTAACATAAAGCTTTTAAAAAGATAAGTCTTTGTTTTAGGGATAGATGTGAGGTTATTACAGTAACTTTAAACTCAGTATTCATGTGCAGGTGTCTTGAGTTTTGTGTGATTGTCACTCTTACCCAGGAGACTGTAGTGTTGCAGGGCTAGATGCAGCTAACACAATGTTTTCTGTAAACAGGATCATTTGGTAGAACTAATCATCTGTGGAATACAGCCTTAATTTAGACTCCTGGATCTCCAGCATGAAAGTGATGCATACTGTTGGTGGAGTTGTGAACTATTTCACTCATTTTCGAACTATTTCCATAGGCTATAAAGCTGTGCATACTTTTGATCTAGCAATACCACTACTAGGTCTGTATCACAAAGAGATTTTTAAAAGGTGGGGGGGAGGACCTATATGTATGAAAATATTTATAGCAGCACTTTTTGTGGTGGCTAAGAATCAGAAATTGAGGAGATGCTTATCACAGTTTTATGTTCCTTTAGTGATAATTTCAAATTGCTCTCCAGAATCAGTTCACAACTCCCAACAGTTTATTAGTGTCCCAATTTTCCCACATCCCCTCCAACATTTATTATTTTCCTTTACTGTCATGTTAGCTAATCTTATAGGTATAAAGTAGTATCTCAGAGTTGTTTTAATTTGTATTTCTCTAATCATTAGTGATTTAGAGCATTTTTATGTGAACATAAATAACTTTGATTTCGTGACCTGAAAATTACCTTTTTGTGTCTTTTGACCATTTTATCAATTGGTCATATTTTTATAAATTTGACTCATAATATATTTGAGAAATGAGGTCTTTGTCAGAGAAACTTGCTATAAATTTTTTCCTACATTTTTCTATTTTCCTTAAAAGGAATCCAGGCTGCATTGGTTTTGTTTGCACAAAACTTCCCTTTCCCCCTCCTCCCCACTTAATAGTATCTTATTTTTTTCCAGTTACGTGTAAAGATGGTTTTCAACATTCACTTTTGTAAGATTTTGAGTTCCAAATTTTTTTCTCCCTCCCTTCCTCCTCCCCAAGACAGCAAGCAATCTGATAGAGGTTATACATGTACAACCATATTCCAGCAGCAGACAGGAGGCGCTTACTAAGAAGAGAATCTACAGTTCTTCTCCAGAACTGTGCTCCCAAGGAAAACAGTACATTCACAATTAGAAAACCAAGATTTGGTTCATCCACATCCTGACTACTGCAGTATAGTTTTCTCTCTTCTTTGATTCCCTTCCCCATTCCTTCATTGTATGTAAAGTAACTGGTGTATGTGCACAGGCATAATGCTTTTTTTTTTTTTTAACTAAATGGCCGATGGTATGTTTTGATCAACATCAAATGGAGATGGGGAGGGGAAAAAACAAACTGGTTCTGTGAAAATATCCATTTTCTCCATTGGTGGCATGCTCATTCAACTTTTATCTTTATTCTAGTAGGTTATTTTGCTCTCACTGTTTAACAATAACAAAAAAAACCCCACAAAAAATCCTTACGTATCTTGTTTGATTGGATAATTTCAATGTTTTTCTTTTATCATTGTAAAACCAAGAACGATTTTATATCTTTTTTGTACGTAGCTGTTAACATGTAGGGCAATCTCCGTCTCTCAGTAGGGATAAGTTACTATAAAGAAATTGATCCTAGATAGTTTTCCCTTCAAGTCAAATATCTTGTTGTTTAAATAAACTTCTTGTTTAAAATAAAAAATAAAAATAAAAGAATTAAAAGTATTACCTTCCCTCATGGTAAGCATTTTAACCTTATTGAATCTCTTATGCATTCTTTCCCTTGTTTTTTATGCTTCTCTTTAGTCTTTGAAAATCAAATTTTATGTTCAGTTCTGGTCTTTTCATTGGGAATGCTTAAAAGTCCTCTGTTTCATTGAAGGTCCATTTTTGCCCCTGAAGGATTATACTCAATTTCTCTGGGTGGGTGATTCTTGATTGTAATCCTTGTTCCTTTGCCTTTCGGGGTATCATATTCCAAGCCTTCTGATCCTTTAATGTAGAAGCTGCTAATCCTGTGTAATTCTGACTCTTGACAGCTCTACAATATTTGAATTGCTTCTCTTTGACTGTTTGCATTTTTTGCTCCTTGACCTGGGAGCTCTGGAATTTGACTGTTACTGTACAATCACAGTCTCAGTTTGTATGTTTTTAAGCACCTTTAAAATTAAGCAAATTAAGACAAATATTTGTTTTGGGGGCGGCTAGGTGACGCAGTGAATAGAGCACCGGCCCTGGAGTCAGGAGGACCTGAGTTCAAATCCGGCCTCAGACACTTAACACAAAAAACTAGCCGTGTGACCTTGGACAAATCACTTAACCCAACTGCCCTCCAAAAAAGAAAAAACAAAACAAAACAAATATTTGTTTTTACAGCTGTGATTCATTCACTTTTCATTATTGTTTGAGTCACCTTTGTGCCAGTATTTCTGTGGTTTGGAGGCTAATAAGAACTTTTGCATTTTGTTTCTGGCTTGTTTATCAACTTCCTGTGTTAATTCCAGGCATTACATAACTGATATATGTGCCTGTACCTTCACTTGAAAATGATTTAGGCTTAAAAGATAGACCTCAGACCAAAGTCTGAAGTTATTGAGGGAATTTTTATTGAAGTAGGAGTGAGGCAGAAGAGCAGGGACATTTTAGAGTGAGAAAGCAACAAAGACAAAGCTGGAGAAAGAGTTAGCATGTTAAATGCAGAAAACATTATGGATACTGACTTGACTAGACCAGAAATTTCATATTGAGGAATAGTGGGAAATGGAATTGGATATAGCTAGTGCGAAACTTAGGAATTCTTGTAAGTAATGTAGATAGATGCACATATATACGATATAGTAAGCAGTAGGGAACCAGTGTTAACTCTTGAGCAAGGGAAAAAAATACTACAAATTTCTTTGTAAGTTTGTATTGCCATTGTGTCCAAAATAAAATCATTTTGATGGGAAAAAAAATCACAGTTCTTGTTCACACACTTGATATTTAGGGGAAAGGTAAAAATCAAAGATGACACCAAGTATTCCAGCCTGGGATATTGAGATGATAGTGCTATTAACAGGATTGAGGATATTGAGAAGTTTAGGTAAGAAGAATGTTGTCCCTCACAGAATTAGCATTGTGGCCTTTATTACAGTATATGTTTGGGTTTCTTTTGATTCTTGATATTCTATGTAGTGTATTTCATACACCTAAATTAGATACAGTTGTCGTGAAGTTTGGGGTTTTTTTGGCTGTTATGACTTCTTTTGTTGTAAAAGGTCTGTTTTAATTTTTTTCTATACGTCATTTACTTTTGGTGCAGATTTTTTTAATCTTAAAAGTCTGTTCCCTTTTCTATAAATCAGCTTCCATCTCCAGAGGAAAAATGTCAACAGGTTTTGGAACCTCCATATGATGAAATGTTTGCAGCTCATTTAAGGTAAATTCGTGGTGGGTGGAAGGGAGGCACTTAAATATTCTGAAATTTAGTAGGTGATTTTATTTTGGATTTTAAAAAATTGAAACTATTAGTAGAAAACTGTCTTAACTTGTTACTATGACATAGCCTATAAAAAGTTTATAAGATTAACATTTATAAATACTTTGAATTTTTTTTCTGTATTTCAAGAAATTTGACTTATTTGATAGGTTTGTTGGTAATTCCTTTTCTATATGTTTATCTAGTGTAAAATAAAATACACTACTTAATCTTTCTGAAGGCACTGTATTGTTTTCATTTGCATATGAAGAAAATGCATTCATGATTCTGTTTTTAGTTGCACTGTTAACTTGTATAGAAATGTCTTCTTGCCTTATTGCTGAGGAAACAGGCATGGAAGCAAAGCAGATATTTGTAATGTAATTTCTTATAACTGTTGTTGTTAACTTCTTAAATATCCATTTGGACAAACTATTCTGAAGCTAGGATGTGTTTAATTGGGAAGCCTAAATATAGTTACTAAATAAGTGAGAGAGAAAGGCCTAATAAGCTATTGGGAGATTTCAGCCTGGAAGTGAGATAGCCAGCACTTCCTACTGGTTTTCAGCACACTATCCAGGTTTTGGTGAAGTTCCATACTTTCAAATAGCATGATGAAACTTGATAAGGTTTACTTGTCCTAGACATAAGTCTATTTAAAGCTCCTTAACCCTATTAACATAGCTGAGGGCCACTCATCACAGTAGAGGAGCCACCAGAAAGAACTGACTATCCCATTCTGGGCTTTCACAAAGTAGTTCCAAACCAGTGTTTAGAGCCAGGCCCATATCCCAACAGTATCTGACCTTACCTCTGAGACAATTGTTTCTCTCATTTCCCATCATTCTTTAAATTATCAATTTCAAGCATTTCATCTATCATTCAGAAACCAGTATAGAGGTGTAGGGTATTTTGTGGTAGAGGTGGGAGATATGTTTAAACAATTTTTTCTAAGAGTAAATTTTCTAATTTTTTTTTTAATAGGTGTACCTATGCAGTGGGAAACCATGATTTCATTGAAGCATACAAATGCCAGACTGTGATAGTTCAATATCTTTTTTTTCTATAATGTTTTTCCCCATAAGTTGATTATGTAATTACTGGCATGCTTAATTACGGGTTCAAAAATAATAGAGCTTCAGGGGTTTTTTTATAACTTTAATTGGAAAGGAATTTAAAAATATTAGAAAGTAAAATTTATTTTAAACTTTCAGTTCAGTATTTATTAAACAGCAGCATAGTCCAAGGCACTGTGCCAAGGATTGAAGAATATAAACATGAAAATGACGTAGTTCTTCCTTATAGGTAACTTATAGTTCCTTTACCAGTTCATTCAATAGTCACTATATGCCTACTCTGTGCAAGGTATTATATGACATAGGAAAAATAAGAGTATATCACTTCAAGGTTTAAGTGCATAGGAAAAGCTCAAAGTGCTGTCTGGCTTAAGTATTTAAATTCGTATAAAAATTATGTCATAGGTTAACATCAAATAGGGTAAAACATTGAGCCATATTAAAGGACAGTTTTTTTGTTTAATTTAAAGCTTTATGCCTTAATTATATCAGTTGGTTGAGCCTCAGTCATGGAATCATAAATTTAAAACACATTAATTTTTCATTAATTAATTAATTAAGGTCACAACAAATTACTTTAAGGCAAATTTTAGTTTTTCAAATCAACCAATCAGTATCTTTGCTAATAGACGTGTAACCAGAACCCTGATTGTTGATTGTGCTAGTTTTTATTTCCTGTCCTAGAGAGGTAGTCTTTTGCTATCTGACATGCAATCATAAGAAGTTAGAACTTTATTATCTCTAGGTGTTAGATCTTCTAGTTCTACAGTTCTGTGATGCATTAAATAAGCTTTTTTATCATAGGCTTCTGAATTATTACCATTATAAATGTAATGATAAGATTGTCTAGGCTGGGGAAATAAATCTTTGAAATTATACCTCGTGATTTGCTTTGTTTTAATAGCATATTGCTGGACTTTGGGGCAGTAATTGGGAAGAAAAATTATTTTAGACTATTTGTACCTTTTGAAATTCAGCAACTTGGAATATTAGTTTATAAAAATGAATTCTGAAGATATTAGTAATATAATTGAAAAATGGCAGGGAAGAATGACTTTTTCTCAAATTATCTTGTCAGTATGTTATATTTTGAGTTTTAGTCTGTCACATCTTCCTTAATATAACACATCTTTCCTGCGAGCCTTTCAAGCCCACAAAGAAGAAAACTGGTAAGTACTCTGCTAAAACAGTTAAAAACTTGTAAATGGCAGATATTTTTTGGATTGTATGATTCTCTAAGCTGTAAATTTTTATTTTCTTGATGGGTTTCTGAGATTTGAGGGGAAAAAATGTCATAGCTTATAACATTTTTAAAAAATTAAACTCCATTATTTCATGTAGTTTCATTAGCATGTCATCAAGACTGTACCATGTACAATTTTGGGTTTATGTTATTATTAGTATTATTATTAGTAAATAGCATTTTATTTCATCTGTTCCTTCCCCCTCAATTTATTGAATATTATTTTTTTCTCTCTTCAAATCTGTCAACTGTTTTGATTCTTAATACCACTTAAAATTTTTGATGCTCTTTTGTTCTACCTACTTTCGTTTTTTTGTTGTTTATGAAGGATTAAAAAAATTTTTTTTTAATTTTTTTCTTGTTTACATCATTCATTTTCATGACATTTTTGAATTAGAAACTGTCTCCCCATCTTTCCCTTCCCCACCCCCAAAACAGCATTCCCACTGTAAAGCCCCTCCACTGCTCTGCTCTCTTACTTTCTGGTAGGGCAGGGAGGGTCTCCCTATCCCAGCCCCTGTATATCTTAATTCCTAGTTGCAGGTATTACAGAACTTCAAACTCTAGATGCTTTCGATTCCTCCCTTGTCACTCACCCCCACTGGAAGGACAATCAATTCAATTCAAGCTGTGGATGTGTGATTATACAGGACATCTTCATGGTGGATATATTGTGACAGTGATCATCTGTCTCTTCTTCCTATCCCTCCCCTCCCCCCCGCTCTGTTCTCCACCCTGTCCCTGTCCCTTTACTGAAGTGTGTGCTTCCAGCATCCCTCCCCCAGATCCTGCCCTCCCCTCCATCATCCCCCCTCTCATCCCCATGCCCCCTACTCTCCTGTGTGGCATGATGCCCAGTTTAGAGTTTATGCCATTTC
>JAQQSW010007837.1:0-13607 GCA_028646575.1 Pseudocheirus occidentalis
GAAGCTGCAGAAGGAAGATCTCAGCAAAAGGTGCAGTCTCCAGGTGGTGACTGAGAAAATCTCATGGTCCTTCCTATATACAGTATAGCTTCTCCCTGTTCAGCCCCTTCCTGTTAAGGTGTTAACTACTCCCAAGGTGTTAACTTGAAGTAAGGTGCTAAGTGCCTTTCCTAGGTGACAATAGAAAAGGGGCATGGAAGATCTTCTGATTTCATTAACATTACAGAAGATAAGTACATACAAAGGGCTTTGATTGTTGAGGAGAGAAATTTATTCTGTTTGTAGGCATCAAGGAAAATCTTCATGGCATGTAGGGATCAAGGAAAATCTTCATGGCATTTGAGCTTGAAAGACTTTCATAAATGCTTGGGAAGTGTGGATAATCACATACATACTAAAGGTTGACATTTCATTTTGAATATATATATACATACATACATACACACACACACACACACACACACACACACATATATATATATATATATATATATATATATATATATATATAAAACATGAATGAGCAATATACGTGGTCTATATGAAGTTGAGGCAGCTATGTGGTCCAGTGAATAGTGTTTGATATGAAACCAGGAAGAATGGAGGATTCTGCCTCAGACTACTTACAAGGTGTGTGACCCTGGACAAGTCTCAGGTCTATAGTAAAATGGAGAAAATAACAATTCTCACCACAGAGGAGTATGTGAATATTAAGTGATAATGAATGCCAAGTAGTCTGTAAACCTTAAAACACTCCATGGATGTTAGTTATTGTATGATTCCAGTTGGAGATTCTGGGCATATTCCCATTCAACGTCACCTTTTCCTCTTGGCTGTCACTGTGTGTCCCCTAGAAAAAGAAATGCACCTAATGACAATGATAATGATCAACCAGAGACCTGACTAACACAATTCATTCATTCAATTCAATAAACGTGCACAGCTCATAGATCTGAAGCCATTTACATAAGACTCTGCACCTACATGAGAAGTGAAGCCAGGGAGAACTTAAGAGAGGAGAGATCTTAGCCTTTTGGCTTCCAGCTTCCTGAAACGGGACATGTGGATGCTTTAGGCAAGGTGTTCTACTAGGATCAGGTATTCAATGAGAGATGATACAATTTGGTTTTTAGGGATTTTGCTTTTTATTTGAGAGAAGAGTGGATGCATACACATATGTCACTAGGATGGAAAGAAAATTGAAGTAAGTACAAAGGAGAGATTAGGGCAAAGCAGTGTGAGGTCAGTAACACTAAAGCCCATTTCCTATTCAGGGTCCACCAAGTTTGAACATAATAAGTACATTTTCAGGTACATTAGTTTTGTATGATGGTGCAGAGTTTCAGAAAGTTTCTAAAGCTATGAATTATCTAATACCCTCTTGCTTCTAGATTCACCATAAATGCTATCTATACAAGTGTATGATGTATTCATATTTCTTATCTTCATGCATTTTGTGCTACTCTTAATACATTTTCGTTTTATGTACTTTGCAAAATAAATGGTATATAAATAGGTGGTGGGATTATTGCTTCTCTCTGTGGTGTGTGTCTATTTCAATGTATATTTCAAATCTATGAGTAACATAAACTGTATACTGCAACTGGTTTATTCAAGGGAGAGAATTATTCCTTTTCCCTGTGGTGATGGATGATGCTACTAGAGAAATTAGGCTTGAATGTGGGAAAAGAAAGAAGCTGCATGTGAACTAAGAATTTAAGAGTTCAATTTCTGGCAAACCTGGCTAGCTTATCTAGTAATTGTATGTAGGTCACTTTCTCCACATTTTTGATCTTTCACCTCAGAAACAGGGATGATAATATTAATCACCACCCACCCACTGCTCAACTTCCTTGTCTCAGAACATAAACTAAAAGTTGATACTTTTAAATGGATTATTATGTTATTTAAGGATCTAGAAAAACGTACATTTCAGTTGTCTCTTTTAGTACCTCTATAAGGAAATGGATAAAGATTGGATCTGTGGCTTCAATTGATATAGGGAATTTCCTAGTGAAGAAACTACCTTTACCAATGCAGGTGAGCACATTTTCCTGCCATCCACAGCCTTATAGAGTTGCTTAGAGTATTGAATGTTGAAGTGACTTCGCCAGGGTAATAGAGTCAACATGGATCAGAGTCAGAACTTCAACTTAGATCTTCTTGTCTCTGAGGCCATTGTCTGTAGCCTCTTTTTTTTTCTTTTTGGAGGGGGGGAGGGCAGGGAAATTGGGGTTAAGGGACTTGCCCAAGGTCAAACAGTTAGTAAGTGTTAAGTGTCTGAGGTCAAATTTGAACTCGGGTCCTCTTGACTCCAGGGCCAGTGCTCTATTCACAGGACTACCTAGCCACCCCAGTTTGTAACCTCTCTACCATGATGTCTTTCAGTGTTTCACTACTTGGAAAAATTATAAGAATTCAACACAGCAACCAAGGTAGTGTAAGGACATGATTGGAAGTTAGTTGGATAAAGGGCCAGGTTTGGAGTTAGAAATAACCCATTTCAAACCAAGTTCTAGACACTTCCTATCTGCATGATTCTGGGCAAGTCACCTAACATCTGTCTGCCTCAGTCTCTTCATCTGCAAAATGAGGATAATAATAGCATCTACCTCCCAGGGTTGCTGTAAGGGGATCAGATGAGATAATAATTGTAAAAACAGTACAATGCCTGGCATCTAACAAAATATATACGTTTTTGCTATCGTTACTATTATGGACTTTGAGTCAGAAAGATCTGAGTTCAAGTCCTGTCTCAGACACTTAACAGACATATGACCCTGAGCCGGTCACTTAACTGAGGCTCAAAAGTTTCCTCCTCTATAATACAAGATAATAATACCTACCTCAGAGGGTTGTTTTGAAGATCCACTATGTTAATATATGCAAAATGCTTGGCAAACCTTAAAATAGTACATTTAGTTCAATCTACCCATTCTACATATGTCACCCCAATTACTGTTACCCCCTCACTCCTCTCCATCCACTCCACACTTGGAGCATCAGCAAATGATATTGGGAATAGCAAGAAGAAGTAAGAAGGAGAGGTATGAATTTACAGAAGTTGTGGGAGGTGGTCCATTGCTCAGGGGACAGAGCTACAAGGACCTTCATAGCACTGCTTCTTGCCCAGAAAGACACTAAATCAGCCAAGCCTGCTCTGACCAGACATCAGGTAAACCACTAGTCCTGCTGGGTTCCACATTTTATACATTCCTGATATGAACGATGAGAGACCAACTCCAAAGTTACTGCCTCTGATTCCCATAACCAGTTAAAGGGGGAAGAGGAGTTAAATATCTTGTGGTGACTGTGTTCTTGCATTCATTTCCCTGCTCACAGAAGAATTCGAAGTATCCGTTGCTTAGATCTCCTAGCAACAGATTCATTTTCTATCTGGGAAGACTTCAGGGGTTTAGGTGAGCCCTTGGTCATTTAGCAGATGTGTTATAGTTTGATTATTCATTGTATTCCCTTGTTATGAAGCACTTTAAAAAATTACTTATTTATTTCTATGTTAAAAGTAAACACACTGTATGCAGTATTTCAGAATATGCCTCTGTTGCAGTGAGGAACTGACTATGTGCCACTACAGTAATGGGTTGACTTTTTTGGTATTTATTGTCTTCTTTATTTCCTTGCTGATTCTCTGGTTTTCTAAATAAGCCATTATATCATTTGCAAAATGGTATAATTGTCCGTCTCTTCTTTGCCAAGAAATCTTAAATTTCTCTTATCTTATTGCTATTTTCAAGGCTTTTTTTTTTTAAAAAAAGCACTTATGCCAAAAAACAGTGCTTTCAATAGCCTAACTACCTGAATATGAAAAAACCAAATGGATGTGTCTATGATATTCGCTTGATTGGTAAACTCACAAAACTGTCACCAGTATCAACATTTTTAAAGTACATTTTTATTTCATTAAACATTTCCCAATTCCATATAAAATTTTTTAGCATTTATTCAAAAACCTTTTTTTAAAATTCTGAGTTCTGTCTCCCTCTTCCCTCCCCAGCCACTTGAGAAGGCAAGTGATATGATATTGATTTATCCTGTGAAATCATGCAAAACATATGTCCATATTAGCAACGTTGCAAAAGAAAATGCACATCCACAGAAAAGAAAAATAAAGACAATTTTAAAAAGTATACTTTAATCTGTACTCAGACTTCTTCTGTTCCCTTTGTGGAAGTAGAGAGCAATTTTTGTCATGGGTGCTTTGAAATTGTCTTGGATCATTTTACTGATGAGAATAGCTGTTTCATCATTACAATATTGCTGTTACTATGTGCAATGTTCCACTAGTTCTCCTCACTTCTCTTTGCATCAATTTTTACAAGTCTTCCCAGTTTTTTTCTGGAAACATCTTGCTTGTCATTTTTTAAAATAGAACAATAGTATTCTAACACAGCAATAATACACAACAACTTATTCAACCATTCTCTAAATGATGGGCATCTTTTCGATTTCCAGTTCTTTGCCACTACAAAAAGAGGTGCTATAAATATTTTTTGTACATATAGATCCTTTTATTTTTCTTCATCTTTTTGGGATATAGACATAGTAGTAGTATTGCTGGGTCAAAGGGTGATTTTATAGTCCTTTGGGCATAGTTCTCAATTTCTCTCCAGAATGGATAGATCAGTTCACAACTCTACCAACAGTGCTTTAGTATTCCATTTTTCCCTCATCCCCTCCAACATTTGTCATCTTCCTATTCTACCATCTTAGCCATTCTGATAAACATGAGGCAGTATCTCAGAATTGTTTTAATTTTCATTTTTTCTAATCAAGACTGTAATAAAGATATCTTGTATAGATACTGGTAATGAAAAATGAACTAGGCACATAACTGAAGGAAAGAAATAAGTAGGCTAAACCGAATTTGGAAAATTGATCCATACTTTTAAAAAATTCCAAGTTTATGGATGAAACAAAGCCTAGTCCTTCTAACATCAACATTCTTCTGGTAATCCTTTCATTGTTGTTCAGTCATTTCAGCTGTGTCTGACTCTTTGTGACCCAATTTTGGGTTTTCTTGGCAAAGATAATGTGATGATTTGCCATCTTCCAGCTCATTTTATAGATGAGGAAACTGAGGCAACCAGGATTAAATGACTTGCCCAGAGTCTCACATCTCTTCTGAGGTCATATTTCAATTCAGAATTATGTCTTCCTGACTCTAGTTCGAGCACTCTTTACATGGTGCCATTCTGATAATTATATATGGCTGCAAATCAGCAGATACTATTATGTATGAAAAATTAAAATTGAAGGTCACCCAAATGGCAGTAAAGTAGCACATTTTAGGTGTAAGTGGGCAGAAATATTAGCATAAAACAGTACCATAGATGAAGAGGCATAAAGAATGTCATCAGAGATATTTGTCATTGGAAAAGGAGGTAAGCCAGTCATATAGCAAGAGTGAATTCAGGCAATGGATAACTAATTGGAACATCTACCAGATTCCATGTGATCAACAGTAAGGTTCTTAAGATGTTGGTGGAACCTCCTTTTAGAGGATTTAAAAGAGGTCAGAGAAGACAATTTCATAGGATGAGAAAGTCCAGTTGTGCTGCAATCTAAATCACTAAAAGAAGAAGTCACATAAATGAGACCAAAGATTTGTTGAAGTACTTGATTTTTAAAAATATGCATGCATACATTTGTTGTTGGTTGAAATCAATATTTCAAAACGCTCTCAATGCTTTTTGGATTATTAGGAAGTATGACTTGAAACTTGGAGAATATAGTTTATCCCAGTGAACAAGTTAACACAGCTGAGTCTGACAAGGAATTATTTTTTATACATAAGATAACACTCCAAGATGGATTCTATATATGGAAAATCAAATAAGGATAGAGATTTTTCTGGCTCACATGCCTGTTACACAATGAAAGGAAAGAAAAACATAGATTATATTTGTCCAGAGAAGCAATTTAGGGGGCTGTTGGCTATCAATTTTCACCCCTGTCTTGTTCTTGGCTTACGGAACTTTAGACAAATCATCAAAATCTTTTGCAACTTTGGTTTTTCTACCTTCAAAATTGGAAATTTGTTTCTTTTGTAAAAGCCTCGGGAAAACCGGTGTGTTAGTAAAGAGTTGTGCAGAATTCAACAGACTTCTTTAAAAAAAGATGTCACACACACACACACACACACACACTTCCTTGACACAGAGAAAAATTATTGGGCCCACATAAGGACATAAAAGAAAGGACTTTTCTTTCCCTTCCTTCCTATTTCTTTTACACGCACACACACACACATATATGTTTGTGTGTGTATGTGCATATATGTGTGTGTGTATATATGTGTATATATATGTGTGTGTGTATATATATATATATATATATATATATATATATATATGTATATATACATATGTATGTAGTAAGTAACCAAGCAGCAGCAAACAAAACATAATTGCTAAGTGCAAAATGCACGTACTAAAATACCTGAGTGATAGACATCCTCTCTCCTGGTCTTTGCTTAATCTCTGACTATGTCACTTTTGGGCCAGGTAAATTATGACAGCAAATGAATGTGTTGCTATGGCAATGTGGTCAAATTGACCCCAGTTCAGAGTTTCTCCATTTTACAAAGAGATGACTTTCATCTTACTTGGCCACACAGTAAAGTTTTTACAAAAGGTAAAAGTTGGTCCTTTCTTTCAAATTATTAAATTAAATCCAACAGATATTTATTAAGCTTTCTGTGTGTGGGTCACTGAGCTAGGTATTGGGCATATAAAGAAAACAGTTACCTTTCCTTCAAGGAACATGTATATGGCTTCATAGTACATAAAAGAGTCATTTAACATCTAGAAAAGGCTTGAAGCTTTAATAGTTCACTTGGAAGAGGCTATAAGACAAAGGACTTACTTCCAGGTCACATACTTTGTTCATACCTTTGTCAGTAGGCACAGTCTGAGTAAAAATTCCCAAAGGGATTGGCACTGATTCCATTAAGACAAAGTGAAGTGCCTTACTGAGAGCAGATGCTTTTGATCCAAGACAGATTAGGGTTATTAGAACAGGAAAGACTTAGAAATAAATTTGGGAGGTGGGTACAGGATTATCACAACTCATGCCTAGAGGTGACAGCTTCCAAACTGAGACTCTGAGGGAGTCAAAGGGAAAAGGATCCACCTGACCCAAGCGAAGGGTCATCACCCTAGCTGAAAAAAAAATTTGGCACTTCAGGTAGAAAAGAACACTACAAACTCTAGCAGAAAGAGCTCAGTAAGTATTCACTCCAGATAGTAACTGAAGGTGGAAAATACTGCAGCTTCTCTTTTAAGAGTGAATCCAGAGTGGTCAGCCTACCCAGCAATGATGCTAGGCCCTGACAAGAGCCCTAACTAGTCTGATCATCCAAGTCTAGCAAGAGCCAAGCCATGTGACCTCTTTGATATAATCAAACATTAAGTTGATCAGACAATCCAAAGTAGTGACTTCCATGAAGAGAAAGCACAGCTAAACCAGTGCCAATCTAGTAGGAAAATCTGTAATTGTGGAGTTATCAGTCTTGCTGAGAAACTGAGGGTCTTGCCCATCACTAATAACACACCCTGCAGTGAACTATGGGATGATCTCCCCAGAGAAAGAAAGAATTTGGAAACTCTATAGTTCTTGGGCCTTAGCCATGTGTGTTCCTCCTATGTATCTCACTATGACTGTACTTGAAATTTATATGCCGCTTTTCTCACCATAGTGGATTTGTGGCTGACCATATATCCCTGATGCTTGGGAAAATGCTGTTATGTTGTTTCTTGCTAGGCCATTGGAGTCAATTCTATTTCTTTTTTTAAAAATTGATTTGTTTTATTTACTTTTAGTTTACAAGATTCAGTTCCACAATGCCTTGAGTTTCAAAATTTTCCCTCCCCTGCCCCTTGCCAATGGCAGCATACAATCTAGTATAGGATCTGCAAATACTTTCACGTTGGACATTAGTCTGATTGCAAAGAAGGGTTGTAACCAATGGAGCAAACGATGGGAAAGAAGAAACAAAACCAAACATGGAAAAGAATGATAGCATGTAGATTGCTTCAGTCTCCATTTACACTCTGTTCTTTCTAGATCTTTCTCTGAATGCAGATATCTCCTTCCATCCTGAGACTTATAGAGTTGTTTTATAACTGTGTCAATTCTGTTTCTTAAAAACAAACAACTCTCCTCCCCCAACAAAACCCAAAAAACAAAACCCCCAAGCCTACTAGATAATTATTAAAGAGAACATAGGAGAGGTCCCCTGAGTTTGAGTTATGAATCCTAGGATGACTCCTGGAATTCTAAAAATAGCAGTAGTCACTCCTGGTGAGTGTACCTAGGAGGGAGAGTGGGAGTATTGGTATTGGATATGAGTTTGCAACAGACTTTATATTTGTTATCTCATTTGGTCCTTACCGTGTGATATGGGAACTACTACTATCCTCACTTTAGAAATGAAGAGATGGAGGCAGACAGTGAGTAAGTGACTTGACAAAGAAGACAAACTAGTAAGTATATGAAACAGAATTTGAAGTCAAATATTTCTGATTGCAAGACTCTGTTCCACTAATGCATTTAAGGAAATAACTCACTTGTCTCCTTACTCACCAACAAACCAAATTTGGCTGAGTCTCTGTTCCCATAAAGCCAAAGGGTCATTAAAAGTGTGAGAATTCTCTAAGAATTATATTCATTTCTAAAGTGAATGTCTCATTAGCATTTGGGAGAACTTCCCAAATAATGCCATCAAAGGATGCTAAACCAGTTCATGGTAGCAGGCAGCATTATTTTACTTGTAAGCCAACTTGAATGAACATGGTGTTTTTACTGAATACAAAACATTATTTTTCTTATATGACCAGGGTGTGTAAGAGTGATCATAGGGTGGATACCTACTCACTGGCTTTGGGCACACAGTATAGGTTTATTTATAACTGATGTTCTATATAATAGTCATTAATTAAAAAATACTAGCTGCCCACTCAGGTCCTTTCCAGCTCTAAACTGATGACCCTGTGAACCTTCTGACATTTTAGCTCTTCTTTGGAAACCAGAGGAATTCTAACAAAATAGCATCAGGAAAACAAATTATCAATGGGGCACCTACCCTGGAATTCTGCTTGCTATACACTACATGCATGAATGGCTCTGAAAATAACAAAATGTTATGCATGAGAAGCTAAAAGCATAAGCAATTCATATTCAGGCTTGCAGTCAAGGTGCTTGGTTTTTGCTTGCATCAGTAGTCCTGCAAAATACTGCAAGAAATACAATTGAGCTTGAACTAATGAAAAGAAAAATGCGGAATGAGTGAGGGGGTGGGGAAAGGAACTCTAAAACTACTAACTTTGCTTCAGTGTGCCAATTGTTGGGTTCCCCCCAGTGTCTGCTTAAATAGCCCATTGTTTATTGGCTATGTAAAAGTTACAGGAAGACTTGGTAGACCAATTTTCCCAAGGCTGTGACCCAATACAAATGCCAACTGGTGTTTTCTGGATATAAGCTTGCTTCATTCTGCAACTCAAGCATTTGGGAGCCGTTAACTTCCCATGAAGGTTCAGATCTAGACAATGGTGTGGAGGGTGCTCCTGGTAAAGGAGGATGTACAGCAGTGGGACAAGAGAATATGAATTTACATGTCATCTACCATAAGCCAGGCATTGTACTAAGCCCTTTACAAATATTATCCCATTCATGTTCTCTCATTGACTGGTAGTATTGACTGGCAGGTAACTTAACTACTGTCGAGGCATTCCACTGTTCACCTTTTGGTAGTACAGTAGGGCATTTGACTCCTCTCCCCTATTTCTTAAAGGCATCTTTGAGAAAGAAATATAGAATATTTTCATTCATACACTTGTGATTTCATTAGCATGAGTCACTCTAAATAAAGTAGCTCTTCCTCTATAAATGCAGATCCGTATCTGCTCTGCTACTAGCATTCTTTGAGACAGACCTTAGGCAGAGAGAGATTAATTGACCTCCCCAGGATCACACATCTAGTTTATATTCAAGGTAGGATTTCACCCACCCAGGATTTCCTGGCATTGAAACTGAAACTCTACCTCTTCTAACATACTGTCTTAAAGAGTAGAACCTATAGTATTATATGCTACACATTCTCTGAGTCTGGCTGACTGTTACTTGGTAATTTAACACATAAGTGGTTATAACAGTAAAAAAAATTACTAGCAATAAGTCCTGCTTAACATTTAGTGGAATTGTCTGTCTCTGTATCTGATAAGCAGACTGAGAAAAGTAGGAAACTAAATCAGACTCTCTGTTCAAGATATTACATCCTTTCAAATGGCAAAAAGGAAAAACATCCTTTCTTTGACACTGGTTCTGTACTTTCATCATTGAACCTTCCTCTATTTTTCATAGCAAAAGTGACTTTTTAAAAACTCTGCCTAGTCAATGCCCATAATTCTGTGACAATGGCCTGTAGTCTTAAAACTGTACTTGTTAGGTTTCATGTTAAGTATGGTATGATTTTTAATCCAAAGTAATTAGAACAGTCATTTAATAAAAATGATTTGAAGAGATTTGCACATTGTCAATAGAAGTGATTCATTCAACTTTGACAAGGCAAGTGGCTTTCTTTCTGCTTCCGCCCTTCTACTCAGAAGTTCTAGTGTGGAGGCTTGAAAATGAGATCAAACTTCTGGGAAGAAATATGCTTTATATCTAAATTTTCCCATTCATCACATTACATGGTTTCCTATGACAACCTCAGCGTCAAAGATTTATTCTGGGTAGTTAAGTTATACAACAAAATATATGATGCAAATTTTGGAAAGGAATACACTTGCTAGATATCTTGCCCAGAACAGGTATCCATATGGAAAAAACAGAAGGCATCAGAATAGGTAAATGGGGTGCCAAAATCTCTTAGTATTACTAGACTCAGCTCCCAGATTTGACACAAGATGTGATCATATGTGACATGAGAGATAGTGGGCCAAGAAGGCGTTAGGAAGAACTGGGTCAACTCCTGACTGCCATGTAACCTCTCAGTCAGCGTCCCCCAGAAGCACTTTAAGGCAAAGTTGCAAGGCAGGTGGTGATCTGCATTAGTGGAGGGAGTTTCCTACCTGGCATTTCCCCATGCTAATGAAATCACAGATCTGGCCCCAAGCCTAACCAGACAAAAAGTTATGCCACACAAACTCCCATTGCCTCAACTTCTCTTTTCAGAAAAATTCTGGGAGCTACAGTGTGACTAACATTCATAAGGGAGGTTCTCATTATACACCTAGAGCAGATGTCCCATTCCATTAAAGTGTGATTCATCACCTTGATTAACTACATGGTGATTGCAAGATAGACAGGAATGAAAAAAGCATTTATGAAGGACCCACTTATGGCAGGCAGTATGCTAAGCTCTTTACAAATATTATCTCATATGATTTTCAAGTGCTGCTATTGTCTCCATTTTACAGATACAGAAACTGAAGCAGACAGAGGTTAAGTGACTTGCCCAGGGTCACAGAGCTATTAAGTGTCTGAGACTGGAATTTAAATTGAGAGTCCTCCTGACTCTAGGCCTACCCAGCACTTTATCACTGCACCACCTGGCTGCAGATCAGACAAATCAGATTTGCAAAGATCTGCACAGCATTTCCTTGTTCTTTCTTGAGAGGTAGAGTTACATTTTTGAAAATAGTATCCACTCATTTAATATTGTTCACTTTTCCAGATTCTTAAAAAAATCCTGAAATTATTTGTAATTGCAAACATTACTCTAAGGGAGGACATTTTCATTTCTGTTAGGGTTATACTTGCTAAATGATGAGCCAGATGACATTTTATGAATGAAAGAATACATCTAGGTTGTAAACAAGCAGTGAGGGTGTTCAAAGGATCTTTCCTAGTGCTTGAATGACTAATACTTTTTCATGGGCTGATGAAGAAAAAAGGGAAGACAATCAAACTATCTTCTATGACATAGGATGCAATGTTTTTGTCTTTCTTAAAATAACTTATTAGCTCTCCATATACTTTGCATATTTCTTCCATAATTCTTTGCATATTACATGAAGCTTTCTAAGGAATGATTTGAATTTCAATTCTACCTCATACTTTTATTAAAATATATTCCAACCTGCATCCATAATTAGCATTAGGATTATGTACTTATTTCTAGATTTTAGAATTTTAAACCATATTTTTGATAGTACAATGAGAAGGTTATAGTATTAGTAACAGCGAATAAAAGGAAAAAAATAGTTCTTATGCTCCTGCATATTACCCAAACCTGTGTCCTTCCTGTAGTATTGCAAGACATTTTATGTCATAATAGCCAACACACTCAGTTAACATTAAAAATTACATACTAGTTTCATAATCACTGCAGTACAGAAGTTATTTAAGGCAACAGTAACTATGAATAAAAAAGGCCAATAGCTTTTCTTCATTATTTTATTTCCCTCACCAAGTGATAATTAATGTCCAAATCCTAAGAGCTTTATTTAATTTTAAATTGGATGAATACCCCCATGCAAATTAATACCCCCATTTAAATTAAAATGAATACCCCCATGCAAAAGATATGCAACATATGGTTAAAAGAGGGCATTGTGAAATTCTAGAGACAATGAAGACACTTCTATAAAGACAAGTGGAAAACTCTTGAATAATGACTATATTTTAATTAACAAAATAATACCTTGTATTTGTAGGGCACTTTATAAATCACAAAGCCCTCTCACTTATCATATCTTATTTGCTTCTATACCAATCCCTTTAATTAGAGGAGAGGCTGGTTTTTAACATTCTCATTTTATAGATAAGGAACACTGAAGTTTTGGAAAAGTTGGGTGATTTAACTGAACCCGCATAGCTAATAAATGGATGATTTGACCACAGTTCCTTTGATTCTGAATATATTGGTTTTTTCTGTTATACTATGCTGTCTTGTAATTCCTCATAACATTAATTTGAAACAATGCAAAGTAGAATTTTTGTCTTGAGAATGTTGTACTCTTGGCTATTGCATGGATAGAGGAACAGGAAACTGATCTGCCAGTGGACTATTTGAGAAGGATCAGGCTTTGGTTCACCACTGAGCAAAATGAAATTGATTAAAATGAAAAAATAAACACTGTAACTAGAAAAATTAATTTGCGTATTGATTAAGGAAGTGGTTTTACAGATGAGTGATTTGCCTAATGTGTAGCCAGTCATTCCATAGCAAAGATACTTTGGCCTTATTTCCCCAGTGGCAAACATGGTTGGGACTTTAAAATGACTCAAGTCTCTTGACAAACTATTCTGAAGTTTTAGTTGCTATTTTCAGTTGAGAAAATGGGAACTTTAAGCTCTGTCTTCAGACCACGCCTGTACCACTTCAAATATCTTCCATACTTAATAGGCAATTTAGAATGCTTTAAATATTTTGCAAGATATTATATATACCTGGTCTCATTTAATACCCAATACTGCCATGTGATTTAAGTGTTATTGGCATTCTTTTTTTTTTAATGTAAATTTTAATTTATTTCTTGGTTATATCATTCATTTCCACAAGGTTTTGAGTTACAAATTTTCTCCCCTTTTTGTCCCTACCCCCCAGCCCAGAACATTGATCCCACTGTAAGACCCCTCCCACC
>JAQQSW010007838.1:0-13607 GCA_028646575.1 Pseudocheirus occidentalis
AGTGTATTAATGGGCTAATTTTTCCACATCCACTCTAACATTTGTCATCTTCTCTTTCTATCATTTAGCTAATCGGTGTGAAATGATGTTTTGAAGTTGTTTTAATTTGCATTTCTCTCGTCAATAATGATTTCAAGCATTTTAAAATGTGACTATATATAGCTTTGATTTCTTCTTCTAAAAGCCGTCTGTTTATATCCTTTGACCATGTAACAACTGGAGAATGAATTTTATCTTTGCCTCAGTTCTCTATATATTTGAGATGAGTCCTTTATCTAAGAAACTGTCTACAAAATGGTTTCTGCAATTTTTTGCTTTGCTTTTAATCTTGGTGACATTGATTTTATTTGTGCAAAACCTTTTAAATTTAATGTAATCAAAACCATCCATTTTATATCCCACAATGGTCTTTTGCTCTTGTTTATTCATGAAGTCTTCTTTCCATAAATATGATAGTCAATGTTTCATGTTCTGTTTTACTTATGATATTTCTCTTTATGTCTAGGTCTTGTTTCCATTTTTATCTTATTTTGGTAAATGGTCTAAGATACTGGTCTATACTTAGTTTCAGTCAGATTGCTTTCCAGTTTTCCCAACAATTTTTTTTTCAAATAGTGAGTTCTTATCTCAAAAGATTAAATCTCTATGTTTATCAAATACAAAGGTACTATAATAATTTACTACTGTGTATTTAATGCTGTTCTCTTCCACTGATCTGCCATTCTATTTCTTAGTACCAGATAATTTTAATAATTACTACCTTATAATATAGTTTAAGATCTGGTCCTGCTAGACCTTCTTCCTTTACAGCTTTCCCCCATTGTTTCCTTTGATAGTCTTGACCTTTTATTCTTCTAAATGAATTTTGTTACTATTTTTTCTAGCTTAATAAAACAATTTTTGGCAGTTTAATTGGGATGACAATGAATAAATACATTATTTTAGGCAGAATTGTCATTTCTATTTATATTAACTCAGTCTACCCATAAGCAATTAATATTTCTTCCAATTATTTGAATCTGACTTAATTTGCATAAAAGTGCTTTATAATTATATTCATAGCTCCTGGGTTTGTCTTGGCAGGTATATTCCCAGGTATTTTATATTATCTATGGTTATTTTAAATGAAATGTCTCTTAAGATCTCTTCTTGCAGGGCTTTGTTGGTGACATAGAAATACGTGTAGGAATGCTGATGATTTATGTTGGCTTGTTTAATATCCTGCTACTTTGCTAAAATTATTGTTTCTATTGATTTTTTTAGTCAAATCTCAAATATACCATCTTCTCATTTACAAAAAGAAATACTTTTATTATTCATTCTGATTCCTTCAGTTTTTTTCCTTTTCTTATTGCTATTGCTAGCATTTCTAGCACAATATTGAATAATACTGGTGATAATGGGCATCCTTATTTCACTCCTGATCTTACTGAGAAGGATTCTAGCTTATCCCTGTTACAGCATTGGCCTGCTGATAGTTTTAGTCAGATTCTTCTTGTAATTTTAAAGAAAAATTCTATGCTTTCAAATGTTCATAAGAGGAATAAGTGTCATATTTTGTCGAAACCTTTTTCTGGGGGCGGCTAGGTGCCACAGTGAATAGAGCACGAGCCTTGGAGTCAGGAGGCCCTGAGTTCAAATCCGGCCTCAGACACTTAATGCTTACTAGCCGTGTGACCTTGGGCCAGTCACTTAACCCCAATTGCCCTGCCTTCCCCCTTAAAAAAAAAGAAAACCAGGCATAGAGAGATACAGGCTATTTTCTGTATCTATTGATACAGTTGTATGACTTTTGTAGATCCTGTTATTGATATAATAAATTATGAAAATAGTTTTCCTTATATGAAACCATCCCTGCATAATATATATCCCACTTGACCACAACATATAATCTTTGTGATATATAGTTGTAGTCTCCTAGCTAGTATTTTATTTAGAATTTTTGTATTCATATTCATTAGTGAAATTGATCTACAATTTTCTTTCTCTGCTTATATTTGCTTCATAAAAGGAGTTTTGCCTGTTATTCTTTTTAATTTATTTAATATTAGAATTAGTTTATCTTTAAATATTTGGTAGAGTTCACTTGCAAATCCATCTTGTCCTGATGCTTTTTTCCTTAGGAAGCTTCTTTATAGTATATTCGATTTCTTTCTCCAAAATAGGTTTAGTTAGATATTCTATTTCCTCTTCTGTTAATCTGGGCAGTTTATATTTCTGTAAGTATTATTCCATTTCATTTAAGCTGTTAAATTTATAGGCACATAATTAGGCAAAATAACTCCTAATAGTTACTTTAATTTCATCTTCACTAGTGGAGCATTCACCCTTTTTACTTTTGTTTTTACTGAGTTTATTTTCTTCTCTCTTTTTAAAAACCATATTAAACAATGGTTTATCTATTTTATTGGGTTTTTTTGGTTATAAAACCAGCTCAATTCAATGGTTTTCTTACATCAATTTTTTCTGGGTCTTTTTTGAGAGGGGAAGGCAGGGCAATTGAAGTTACATGACTTGCTCAAGGTTACACAACTGTGTCAAGTGTCTGAGACCAGATTTGAATTCAGGTCCTCCCGACTCCATGGCTAGTGCTCTATTCACTGTACCACCTAGCTGACCTTTTAATATTTATAATTTTCTTTCTTTTTTTTGTTCACATCAACTTTTTTTTGGTAAATATTTTAATTTCATATTTTGCAATGTGAGAATTTGTGCTTTGTATTACTAGTTCCAGGACTCTTTCTCTTTCTCTTTCTCTTTCTCTTCTCTTCTCTTCTCTCTCTTTGTTTTTTGGAGGGGGAAAGGCAGGGCAATTGGGGTTAAGTGACTTGCCCAAGGTCACATGGCTGGTAAATGGTAAGTGTCTGAGGCCGGATTTGAACTCAGGTCCTCCTGACTCCAGGGCCAGTGCTCTATTCACTGCACCACCTAGCCTCCCCATTCACATCAACTTCTAAGAATTTCACCTTTAATTGTCAGGATTTCCAATTTGGTGTTTAACTGGGGATTTTAAATTTCTTTTAGTTTAAAAAAGAGTACAACAATTCATTCATTTTCTCTCTTTTTAAAAACTAATGTAAGCACTTTGAAATATAAATTTTCCTCTTATTACTGCTTTTGCTGCATCCCATAAGTTTTGGCATGTTGTTTCATTATTATTGTTCTTTTTAATAAAATTATTTATTGTTTCTCTGACTTGTTCTTTGGCTCACTCATTCTTCAACACTAGTTTGTTTAGTCTCCAATTAATTTTAATCTATCTTTCCATTGCCCTTTATTGAGTTTAATTTTTATTGCATTATAATATGAAAATGATGTATTGAGTATTTATGCCTTTCTGCATTTTACTATAAAGTTCTTGTGCCCTAGTATATAATCAGTTTTTGTAAAAGTGTAATGTACCACGGAGACAAGGTATATTCCTATCTGTTCCCATTTAGTTCTCTCCAGATGTCTAGCATATCTAGTTTATCCAAAATTCTATTCATTGCTTTAACTTATTATTTTTTTTCCAGTTAGATTTATCTAGTTCTGAGAGGGGGAGGTTGAAGTCTCCCTCTGTTATAATTTTGCTTTCTATTTCCACATGTAATTCATTTACCTTTTCCTTTATAAATGTGAATGCGACAGCATTTGGTACACATACGTTTACTATTAATATTACTTCATTATCTATTGTATCTTTTACTAAAATTTTGTTTCCCTGCTTATCTCTTTTAATCAAATCTATTTGAGCTTTAACTTGTCTGAGATCCTGATTACTACCTCTCCTTTTTTTTTTACCTCAGCTGAAGCACAATAAATTTTTTTCAGCCCTTTACTTTTACTCTATGTGTGTCTCTCATTTTTAAATGTGTTTCATGTAAGCAACATATTGTTGAGTTTTGTTTTTTTAAAAATCTATTTTGCTATCCATTTACATTTTGTGGGTGAATTCTTCCCATTCACATTCATAGTGATAACGATTAGTTGTGTATTTGCCTCCATCCTATTTCCCGTGCTGTTTATCCTTTTCTCTCTTTTTACCCTCTCTTTCCAAAGAAGTCTAATTTACTTTCGATCATTGCCTCCCTGATCCACACACCCTTGTAAGAGTTACTCCCTTACCCTATCCCATTGCTCTCCTTTTTCTCTGTAAGAGGACTATTATGCCCAACTAGATGTATATGTTACTCCTTCTTTAACCCACTTCCAATGAAAATAAGGTTACTGTGCTACCCACTCTTCAACCTATCTTCCTCTCCAGTGTAAAAGTTCTTCCATACACCCTCCTTTCATATTAGATAATTTGCTCCATTTTACCTCACCCTACACAATTTTTAAGATCCAATTGTAATCAACTCAACCCCAAGCTCTGTATATTTTAACTACTCTAGTAATGATAACATTCTTAAGAATAACCAATATAATTTTTCCACATTAGAAGTAAACATTAACCTTATGAAATCCCTTGTGATTAGTCTTTTATGTTTGCCTCCTTATATTTCTGTAGACTCTTGTATTTCTAGATAAAGTTTTCTGTTCAGTTCTGGTCTTTTCCTTAAGAATGCCTGAAAGTCCTTCAATTCATTAAATATCCATTTCCCCTTGCATGATTACATTTAGCTTTTTGCTGCATAGATTATTCTTGGTTGCTAACCAAGAATTCTTTGTTCTTTGAAATATCATATTCCATGCCTTTCAGTCTCTTAAGGTAGAAGCTGCTAAATCTTGTGTTTTCTGACTGTAACTCCACAATATTTGACTTGTTTCAAGTTGTTTATAATATTTTCTCCTGGACCTGGGAGCTTTGAAACTTAGCTATAATATTCCTGTGAGTTTTCATTTTGGGATCTCTTTCAGGCAGTGATCAGTGGATTTTTTCAATGTCTATTTTATCCTCTATTTCTAAAACTTCAGGGCAATTTTCCTTAATTTTTTGAAGGATGGTGTCTAGGCTCTTTTTTTTAATCATGACTTTCAAGTAGTTCAACAATTCTTTATATTATTTCTCTTCAATCTCTTTTCCAGATCTGTTGTTTTTCTAATGAGATAGTTCATGTTCACTTTTATTTTTCCGTTCTTCTGATTTTGTTTTATTATTTCTTGATGTTCTATGAAGCCATTAGCTTCCCTTGCCCAATTCTAACTTTTAAGGAGTCATTTTATTCACTAAATTTTTTGGGTTTCTTTCTCCAATTGGTTGATTTTCTTTTCATAATTGTCTTGATTTTCTTGCATTATTCTGATTTCTTTTTCCAATTTTTCCTCTACCTCTTTTATTTGATTTTTAAAAATCCTTTTAAAGCTCTTCCAAGAACTCTTTTTGGACTTGTGACATTGAAAATTTTTTCTTTGAAACTTTACAAGTAGCTGTTTTGACTTCATTGTCTTCTTCTAAGTTTGAACTTTGATTTTCTCTATCACCATAGTAATTATCTATGGCCAGGTTCTTTTTCTGTTGTTTACTCATTTTTAAACAATGGCTTATTTCTTGGCTGTTAAATTTATGTTACAGTTGAGCTCTGCTCCCAGTATGTGGGGGATATCTCAAGCTTCAAGATTTTTATGCTATTGTTTTCAGAGCTCTATTTGGAGATCTTTGACTTTTTTGGTCTTCCAATGTGCTACAAGGCACAGAAAGGCCAGGTGTGGTCACTGCTTTTCTGGCTTATGCCCTGGTCCATGAGTGACCTCACATATTTCTTTCTCCCCTAAGCCATGACCAGAGCCCACAGCATGGCTGCCAGCACAAACATTTCTGCTCCCCGTGGTCCCTACCAGGTGACTGAAAGTGTCAGCTTACACCTCTGCCCTGGAACTGAAACCAGTGACTCCTCTCTCTTGGGAATGACCACAACCAGGTAGGCCAGATATTTCCCAACAGCCTCCTAAGTTGTCTTAGTCTGGATGATTGCTTTATTCCAACTTTTAATTATTTCTACCACTCTAAAATTCACTTTGAGGCATGATTTTAAATTATATTAGGGCAAATTGGGGCCAGGTGTATTATTGCCTTATTGTTCCATTCTCACAATTCCCTCCTCCAATGTGTTTACATTCTCTGTGCATGTTTTTCCATAGATAATTGACAGAGCTACCCCTTGCCCCCATCCTTAATACAGACAATTTTAGCTTTACCTAAGTGGGCTATTCTGCAGACCTCTAGGTAGAGAGAGTTTTTAGGAAGGGGCAAATGTGGCTGTGGAGGTGGGGAAGTGAGGTAGGAAACGGACCATGTGCCTATGGAGGGAGGGGGCTGGCACACATGGGGGCCAGGGGCAGAGAAGCAAGAGCAAAAGGAGGAACACAAGGGGCCAGGGCCAGCCACATGGGGGGCTTGGTTAGAACTGAAAGGAAGACGATGTGTGGGGCATACACGTGGAGGCCAGACTTGGAAAACTGTCTGTAATGGTTATTTGCAAGGCAGGACAACATGACAAGCATTTATTAAGCACTTAGGATATGTCAGGGACGGTGCTAGATCCCAGGTACACATATATAAACAACTGCACATATGTTGGTAAAATCTAGAGAAATATAGTTGGGAAGAGAAGGAAGCATAGCCTGCCTGGTCTTATCTCCAAAATAGAGGGCTTGGAGGGAACGCACCAATGGGAGATGGGGCATGTTGGGGGGAGAGGGATGATCCAGGTAAATTCCAGAGTGAGAAGGCAGTTGGTTTTGGTGGTGAAGTCCAGAGAGAATTGAAAATGTAGCAGGGAGGGGAATGGAAGCACGGCCAGCTTAGGCCAGTCACCAAAATGAAAGCCTTGGAAAGAACTTAACAGTGGGAGAAGGGACTAGCATGGTGAAGGGATGTCATGTGACTCAGAGGGAGCTTCCAAAAAAAAATCAGAGTAGTGATGGATAAAGCACTAAAAAAATTTATTATCATTTTAATCCATGAAAGGGGAGGCTCAGAGCCTAAAGCGAAAGGGGGAGGGGAGACAACAGTGGCAAAGACAGAAAGGTTAAACTAGGCCAGTCACTGGGGCTTTGAATGTGTCGGTCTTCAAAGGGAAAAGGAGGAAGAGGGCTCATTGATGGCCCTTCAGCCAGGCTGCTTTGGGATGGCACACCCAGCTCCTCATTGGTTTCTTTTAGCCAGGTGTGGGATGCCTGAGTTGCAGTCACTTTAACCTTGGGGCAGCTCCCCGAAGCAGCTGAAGTTCACGGGTTTTATAGGGAGGGGGGCAGATTCCTGCTTAGGCAAATTTGCTTGGTTCCCCATTTCTGAAATCACAGTCAGAGAAGTGCTATTGGCTGGGGGGTGGGGAGGAGGTCCTGCTGAATCAGAGGAAGTACAAGCATGAGACAAGGAAGTTTCCAGGGTCTGACAGGGTGTGGGCGTTAGGAAAAGAAGGCATTTCCAGTCTATAGAGGAGAGGCAGCCTGTCTTATGCGAGATTATGAGTATCCAAGAGGTCTAAAGGCTGTACCTCTTTTCAGATTATGATATGATCTATTTTGTTGGTGGCTTTCCTCTAGGAAGATAACAGTAGATAGGCTCTCAGACTCAGAGTCAGGAAATCCTGAATTCAAATCTTATTACAGATACTTAACTGTATGACTGTGGGCAAGTCACTTGCCCTCTTTAGCCAGTTTTCTCAGCTGTAAAACAAGTGGGCTGTACTCAATGGTCTCTTACAGCTATAATCATATGAACTTTGTACATTTTATGGTGCCAGCTGAGCCCCTTAGACGGTCTTTTTTTCTTTATGGAGGGGGCAAGGCAGGGCAATTTGGGTTAAGTGACTTTCCCAAGGTCATATGGCTAAGTAAGTGCTAAGTGTCTGAGGCCAGATTTGAACTCAGTTCCTCCTGGCTCCAGGGCCAGTGCTCTATTCACTGTGCCACCTAGTCACCCCAACTGTCTTTTATACCTCATTCTTGCCACAGGACTGGTTTACCCCCTCTTTCTGATGAAACATTTCCTCTAATGCTATTTTTTTGGACAGAGATCACCCTAAGGAACACACTGGTCCATTTGGGTCACCTGAAACTGGGATTTTTCAGGTGTTATTATGTTCTATGATTCACAACTATGGAGCATCATGGGAAGAGTGTTCGTGTTGAAGGGAGGGCTCTCTCTTCTGGAAATAGTTTAGAATTACTAAAAGCAATGTGTATTTTCCCAAATGCAAGCCAGTTCACTCTTCCTCATATTCAATTCTGGGTTCAACCTATTGTCTTTTTGCTGGGGATGCAAAGATGGAAAAATATAAAGTTCTGTAAATGGCTGATAACTTAAGATACTATTTTGCTGAAGGAGAATTTGCATTCCAAGGGGGGTATAAAACTTTTTCATGTCATAGACTCCCTTAGTAATCCTGTGAAGACTAAGTCCATATGTTTTTTTAAATGCATAAAATACATAAAGGAAACCAATTACATTGAAATAAAGAGACATTTTCCCCCAACCCAGGAAGCAGGCCATGGACTCCAGGTTAAGAATTTCAGCTTTAAATTAAAGGAAAAGAAGTTCCTAAGAAAAATTGCAGGTATAAGTGAACAGGATGGGAATTTGGGTGGGGGTAGTGGGAAGGAAGAGAAACCTTGCCTAACTCTCTCTGAGATACTTAGTACTATTATGCTTCCTGTCTTTCTTTTTGCAGGAGGTTCTGAGAAAGTAATTCACACTAACATGCTAATTATGATATGGTATTAATCTTAGGAATAAGAGATCTGACAGAATAAAGAACAATGGTAACATGAACGACTGAATCTCCAATAGTGGGACTTTCAGATATTATGGGAGGGATATTTTGAGGATTTTCTGGCGTCCTTAAGATCGGTTCATGGCAAATGGAGTAAGAAGTAGCCCAGGTTGATTTCTAGAGCAAGCAAATCCTGCAGAACATTGTGAGTGAAAGAAAGAGGTGCTAATTGATTGGAGATTCCCTAGGAACTGTGAAATCAGGACAAGAGTCACTAATTTCCTTGAGCTTCATTGGCAAAAGGGAAATGAGAAAAAAAACCATGCTTCCTCTGTAGGAGTTAAAAGTAAAGTGGAAACAGAAATAGAACAAAGAGGTTTTTTTCTTGTATATCCAGGGAAAACAGGTCCTGGCACAGGTAATGGTCTCTGGCATCTGGGCAGAACCAAGGGACCTAGAAGTGGAATTTATCTCCTAATCTGGACAATATGGGATGCTGACTTTTGTGTAACTAATTTACTCTCAGTTTCTGTATTTTACAACCTTGTTAATACTTGTACCTCAGGGGGCAGCTAGATTGGCTTAGTAAGTAGAGCACCAGCTCAGGAGTTAGGAGGACTTGAGTTCAAATCTGGTCTCAGACACTTGACACTTACTAGTTCTGTGACCTTGGGCAAGTCACATAACCCCAATTGTCTTGCCCTGCCCCCTCAAAAAAATTTGTACCTGTAACAAACTAATTTATGTTGCACTCAAGACAACTGTGCTATATATGCATGTGCATGTGTGTGTGGGTGTGTGTTCCTTCCTGCCCTTATCTGTCTGTGAGCAGGCTGTTTCCCCCAGGAGAATACAACATCTTTGAGAAGAGACAGTTCATTGTTGCCTCTGCATGCATTTAGTTATTTTCATCTTTTCTCTCCCATTTAAGCTATAATCAGAACGGTGCCTGGCATATAATAGACACTTAATAAATGCCTACTGTTGTTGTTCGTGCTTTGTTTTTGAAGAGGGCTACTGACATCATGGGATGATGTTTTAACTTGTGCATGATTTGGATTCAACTGGGCAGAGTTACTCAGAGTTGCAGCCTCACTCTCTCTTCCAGAGTCATTGAATTCCAGGGGCAGGACAAAAATCAGAATAACTGGCGATGGGCTGGGGTACAGTGGAAGATCTTGGCATCTTCGGTGTCTGTCCAAGCTCTAAGTTTTCCACAGCTGCTGCTTCAGCCGCCTGCATGACCATTGGAACAAATTGTTCTCATGCGTCCATTATACTGGGGGAGGTCTTCACATCCCCCTAACTCACCTATAGGTTTGAGGTCCATGGGTTAGACTCAGCCTGGTTAAACGCATCTGCCAAGATAGTTTACAGGGTGTAGTCACTGTTCATGATATAGCTTCTTGGAGTCACAGGCTTTCTTACTCCATTTGCCATGAAGTGATCTTAGGGAGACCAGAAAATCCTCTAAACTTCCTTACCACAATATCTAAAAGTTCCACTATTAGAGATTAAATCTTTTATATAATCATTGTTCTCTATTCTGTCAGGCCTCTTTAAATGAAAATATTCCCAAGATTAATACCATAGGTCATTAGCATGTTAGTGTGAATTAATTTCTCAGATGCTTCTGCAAAAAGAAAGACAGGTAGCATGATAGCACTGAGTATTTAGGACAAAGCTAGGCAAGGTTTCCCCTTCTACTCTCTTCCCCCAAGCAAAATTCCCAAGCTGTTCACAGAAGGACATCAAAGGTGGATGAGCATCCCCCAAAGGGGCTCTGCAAGCCAGAGGAGATAGTCTTCCATAAATATGCCATGCCCTCCATAGCATTAAAATAAATGCTTATTACCTGATTTTATTTCTTGTTTGCATTTATTTTCATATTTGTCTTTCCCATGTGAGTTCCTCACAGGTAGGGGCTGTTTTTGTGTTTCTTTTTCTCTCCAGTGTCTGTCCCTGAGCACCAGTAAGTTCCTAATAAATGGTTGCTGATTTTACAAATGAAGAAGCCTCACCTTAGAGAGGTCACATGTGATCCCAGAACTGGCAAGTGGAGACAGCCAGTATGAGTTGGAATTGATGCTGCCTGCCTCTCAGCCCTCTCAGTATGGGCAGTACTCTTGCAACAAAGAGCAAAGAACTCACATTGTTTCACTCTCTTTGTGTATGGCCAAACGGATACTTTCTTGTCTTTTCAGTTAAGTGTATTTTGCATGTTTTTTTCTCCATTAGTAGTAGATAGTTTGATGTGGAATAATGTATTTTTAATAATGTTGGAAATTGTTTTTGTAAAGATTCTATTATTTGACCTTTACCAAAGTCACACTCCAGTAGCTCTTAAGGGCTGTGACCCCAGAGTGTAAGTTCTTACCTAGCTGAAAAGGCTTCAAGAACTGGACATCCAACACATTGTTTAGTGTGTAAGGTACCAAACGCGAGGAAGCTACGTGGATAGAGAGCTGGGCCTAGAATCAGGGAGACCTGAATTCAATCAAATCTTGACTCAGACTCTTACTAGCTGGGCAAGGCTGATAACCTTATTTTCCTTAGTTTCCTTACCTGTAAGATGAGCTGGAGAAAGAAATGGCAAACCACCTCACCATCTCTACCAAGAAGACTCCAAATGGGAACACAATGAAACTGGAGCAGCTAGGTGGCACCCTAGTGCACAGTGCTGGGTCTGGAGTCAGGAAGACTCATCTTACTGAGTTCAAATCTTACCTAGTACACTTACTAGCTGTGTGACCCTGGGCAAGTCATTGCTTGCCTCAGTTTTCTCATCTGTAAAATGAGCTGGAGAAGGAAATGGCAAACCATTCCAGAATCTTTGCCAAGAAAACCCCAAATGGGGTCATAGAGAGTCAACATGACTAAAAACAACCAAAGAACAATAAACACCAATAGCAGTTGCAGGCAATGAAAAAGAAGAGTTTTATGAAGAATGTGACAAGGTGTTCTAAGCAATGTCAGCATATGACTTCAATGTGAAAGTAGGCCTGGGGAGGTCAGCGCAAGTTATCATAGAAAATGTATCTCAGGATAAAAGCAGACAAAAGCTAAAGATTTACAGGCTGATAGCTGTATCATGTATACTTTTTACAAAAAGAAAGTTAAAAACCACTGGTTGTGATGACAAAAAATGAAATTGAGAATCTCCTAATAGTCAGTGAACGTAACGGTAGCATTCATTCAAAATGATACTCGTTCAGATCATGAGATGCTTAGAGAACAGGTTCAAGTAGTGACCATATTAAAAGAAAGAATAAAGATAAGACAATACTGCTTCTAGTTAGAGTAAACATTTTAAAACAA
Source organism: Pseudocheirus occidentalis (assembly GCA_028646575.1). NCBI lineage: Eukaryota > Metazoa > Chordata > Mammalia > Diprotodontia > Pseudocheiridae > Pseudocheirus > Pseudocheirus occidentalis. The sequence continues at coordinate 11,958 of JAQQSW010007838.1, forward strand.
GCTGCCAAGTCTGAAAAGATGGGAAATGGACAAAAGTAAAGGTTAAGAACTCCTTTGTCATTTTGTAAAAGTTAAATAAATAAAGAACATCTACTATGCAGTAGATACTGAAAGCATCCAGAAACCACCTCAGCCAAAGAACATTTATTCTCCTTGCCAAATGGCACTACATTGGCAGTCAAGAGTGCCGCTAATTTTGAGTACAACCTCATTTGTAAAACATTACTGAGTACAATTAAAGAATGGTAGCAGGTTCTTTCTCTCTCTCTCTCTCTCTCTCTCTCTCTCTCTCTCTCTCTCTCTCTCTCTCTCCCTCTCTCTCACACACACACACACACACACCTCTTTTGAGAAGTAAAGAGTCAACAATAAATGAATGAAAGAAAGAAAGAACACATTAACCCATTTCTTAAGCACCTACTATGTGTCAAGCACTGTGTTAGGTGCTAGGGATACAAGGAAAAAACTGGCACATGCTTTGTTTTTAAGGAGCTATGAGTTTAATTGAGGGAGATAACACTTAAAAGAAAGCTCAGCTGCAGGGTCAATGGAAAAGATCATTAAATTCTAAAGGTAGCAGTCATGAGATAGTAAGACCAAAAGATCCTTAGGTCACATAAGGAATTAAACCCACAGTCTCTGAGGTCCTGCAGGGCAAGGTAGAATTCTAAGTTCTGGAGGATTTTAGAAGGCGGTGGTGGCAGAACCTCCAGTAAGATCTAGCAGTCCTCCATCTCCTTAGAACAATGGGCTCTAGATTTGAGAACAGCTAAGCCACATTATTCCATAGGTGAATTCAGAAGAAAAACAAAAGGAGCAGATTAGTTGGCAATTTAATAGTGATAATTCACAGGTAGACAATCTTCTACTCTTATAGGCAATAGTAATATGATTAACAGAGTTGCACCTTACCACCATAGTAGCAATGATAATTTAAGAGCAAGAAATCATGATGAGCGGCTAGACCCTGACTAAATATACACAGAAGAAATCTGTGCTGAGATGATTTAATTTTAAAATTATTCAGGGATCAATTCTCAAGATACTTCCAAAAAGAAAAATAACAATTCCAAAAGAAACTGATCACAAACAATACTTTTAATGACAAAATAAGGCAACTGATTAAGCTAACTATTGGTACTTCTCCTCTTTATAAAGCCTTTCCTTCCCCTCCCTACCCCTGCCATTGTCTTTCCTTTTATTTATTTAAAAGTATTTTGATGTCTTTTCATATTGCAGTCATCGTAAAAAATTTTAAATCACCTCATTGCAGTCATTTGAACTCCTTTCCTACCTCCCTCAGTTTGAGCCTTTTCTTGTGACAAAGAAAAACAGCAGATCAAGAACATTCTTTCCAGTAAACACATCTGATAATGTATATAATATTCTGATCCAGGAGTTCACTGCTTCCTGGATGTGAAGAGGAGATAAGCTTCTTGTGTGCCTCGAGATCTTCATGGATTTTTCATCTACTCAGACTTTAACTTTCTTTCAGTTTAATAGTATCTTGGTTTCTCATAAAATCATTAGCTTCCACTTGCTCCACTCTAATTCTGAAGGAATTATTCTCTTCAGAATGCTTTTGAGACTTTTTCTCCATCTGGGAAATTCAACTTTTTAAGGCATTCTTCTCTTCATTGGCTTTCTGGG
>JAQQSW010007839.1:0-13607 GCA_028646575.1 Pseudocheirus occidentalis
GTCTTTTTTGCCCATAAAAAAAGGATTCTAGAGTTTTACTGCTGTTCCTAGCCTGCTTCCTTTTTCTCATGTTGACCAGTCTATTAATTGCTTGGTTTTTTAACTCTGTGGAGTTCTGCTTCCTGGAGGGGGAAAGCTCTGTCCCAAATCGCTGGGGCCCTCACAGCTGCCAGAGCTATTAGTGAGATGCTGCAGTGCCCCCCTAGCTTTGGCTCACTGAGAGCACACCCCAGGACTACCACTCAAGACCACAATCCAGATCCAGGCCACTCAACACAAGAGCCCTTGGCCCTGATGGATCGCTTCAGCCCCCCTGCTATCTGCAGGCCGAGGGCTCTGAAGCAGCCCAGTGGAGGCCGCTGGTGCTCCGTTCCTGGTGCTACAGCCGCCTCCCACTGCTTCCTTGCCCTGGGAGCAGTTTGGCCGGACCTGCTCTTCTCCTCCTGAGTTAGCAAAATCCACTGACCTTTCTCTTAGCCTTTTTGTCTTCTGGCCTGATAAATGTGGTAACTGTGCCTCCAGTGCAGCCGATCTGCTCTTCTATAGACGCGGCTCCCCACCGGATGCCCCAGGGGCTGAGCAGGCTGGGTTTCAGCCCGGCTCCCAGACTGCTGTGAAGAGCCCCGCCTGCTGTGCTGCCTGTAGTGCTTTCTGTCTTGTGGAGAGTTTTGGAGCTTGAAAATCTGTTTAGCGTCCCATTTTATGAGTTTTTTAGCGTGTTTGTGTGGTTTTGCTGCTTCTAAGCCGCCATCTTGGCTCCGCCCCCCCCATTTTCATTTATTTTGTTAAACATTTCCCAATTACATTTTAGTCTAGTCCTAGGAGCACTGAGTAGTGTTGTAGGCCCATTGGGCTAATCGACACTTCTGGTGTAAACTATCCCTTATAATAAAGGATAAAAAAAATTTAAAAAGCAATTTGGTAAAACTAATTAACACATCAAAGGACACTGAAAGTATATGCAATGTTCTGTCCTCCTAGTATTACACCTCTGCTAGAAAAGATGGAAGTATATTTTCCCATTGCTTCTCTGAGGGCAACTATAATTAGCATTTCTTGCTTTCTTTCCTTCCATTTCTTCTTTCTTTCCTTCCTTCCTTCCTTCCTTCCTTCCTTTCCTTCCTTCCTTTGTTCTTCCCTTCTTCCTTCCTTCCTTCCTTTCTTCTTCCTTCCTTCCTTCCTTCTTTCCTTCCTTCCTTCCTTTCCTTCTTTCCTTTCTTCTTCCCTTCTTCCCTTCTTCCTTCCATATTCTTAAGTCTTAGCCATTCCATTTAGCTCATTGATAAAGTTACATGTCACTTCATGTAAAGTGCCAGCATGTTGTAATGGAAGGAACACTAGATTAAGAATGGAATCTTAACCTCTTTGGATTTTATTTTTCTCCAATGCAAATTATAGGGTTAAATTAGATGGTCCTGATTCTAAGGTCCCTATCAACACTAACATTCTGTACGTCTTTATGTGGGTCTATAGGCATAATGTGGTTTTTGTCCTTTAGAAACCTTTGAAAATAAAAGAGGAGTCTTGACTTTGTTGTCTAGATTTGTCTTTGCTACAAGATTTACATTACATTACATTACATAGATGATTTCTTGTATTCCTCTTTAAACAAGAGAGGAGGTAGTATCATATAGATAGAATAACCAAACACCAACTCTGGAGTCAGAAGACTGGGGTTCAAATACCATGGTACTACCCATGTGACCACTGCCATACTACCCATGGCAGCATAATGACGCAATGGATAGAGCGTTGGGCTTGGAATCAGGAAGACACATTTTTGTTAGTTTAAATCTGGCCTCAGATACTTAGTAGCCATGTGACCTTGGGCAAGTCACTTAACTTCATTTGCCTCAGTTTCCTCTTTGGTAAAATGAGCTGGAAAAGGAAATAGCAAACCACTCCAGTATTTCTGCCAAGAAAACCTTAACTTGGATCACAAAGAGTTGGACATGACTGAAAGATGACTGAACAGCAATCACCCATGTGACTTTGGAAAAATTATTTAACCTCCTTGGGCCTCAATTTCTTCATCTCCAAAATGAGATAGTTGAATGAGATGCCCCCTTCCCCAGCAAAACTAGAAGTTTCTTGTTTTTAGCCATGTGAGAGGTTTCTTCCAGCTCTTAATCTTTTGACCTTTGACACCAGACCTTTCAGTTAAGTACATATCCTGGGGTAGAAAGTTCTAGAGCTTTCTCAATTACTATCACAAGCAAAGCAATAAACAAACCAGAACGAACTGCTCTTTCCCTATCTACACCATGCTTCCTTTTCTTTAGTGACCAGTCAAGCCACAGGTTTAATTATAAGTACAAAGCTAGACCTCTAGATGACCCAGTATTAAAATAGATCTGGGATCTCATCAGTATAGGCATTCCCTTCAATGATACAAATTGCAACCCACTCATGCTGGCCCATCCTGTGTGGTTCTTGTCCATATTCTCCCATACGTTTGCCCCTTGGGATCCGCCCAAGGCTCTGGTAGCCTACCTCTTATTCTTTTGACATTGCACAGGTATCAGCAGAGCACATGGTTGTTCACTAGCAAAGACTTTTATGTACACAGCAATTACATTTGACTTTTGATGAATCTAAAGTTAAAAGTTAACAACAATCTATCACCATAAATTAACTTTATGCAAATTGAATCCTGTTTGATGGCTAAAAGCCCCTGTTTGTCTTCAGTTTAAAAAAAAAAGTGTGCTGGTAAGTGAAAAGAACAGTAAAACGGGAACTGGGAAATTTGAGTCCCAGGGCCAGTTTGTCCACTAACCAGCTTTGTGACCTTGGTTAGATCCCTTATCTCTCTGGACCTTCATTTCCTCACCTATAAAATCTCACCTATAAAAGAGAGTTGGCCCAGATAACTAATGAGAGAAAAAGTATTGAGCATATACTAGGATCAAATGTAAATTCCTCTGTTTAGCTTTGGAAGCTTGCCACAATTTGTCCCTTTCCTGCTTTTACCATCTTCTCACACTTTACCCCTTTCCATATAACCCAAGGTCCAGCAACTCTGGCCTTTTTCACCATGTTCTTCATGCACGATATTCCATCTCTTGACTCTGTTGACTGTCGTACACACCTGCAATGTTCTCCCTCATCATCTCCACTCTTAATTTCCTTCAAGATTTGTCACAAATCTTACCTTCTGAAGAAGCCTTTTGGATTCCCCCCAACCCCACTCCAGCTACTGGTGCCTTTCCTCAGAGATTACCTCCTATTTATACTGCCATCTTCTATGTACCGAGTTGTTTACATGTGGTCTCCCCCATTAGAATGTGAAGTTCTTGACCAGAGGGACAATGTTTTTGTGGTTCCTTCTTATCTAAAGCTCTTAGCACAGGACCTGGCACATAAGTACTTAATAAATGTTTGTTGATGAGGATGAGGATGATAATAATATTACAAAGTCCCAAGCATTGTGCTAAACTTTGGGAATACAAATGAAAAAAACTGGGATAATCCTAGCTGTCAGAGATCTCACAGTCTGGTTGAGGGAGACAACTTATAAAAGAAAGATCAGCTGCAGGCCCTATATCACCTAGGTGGCAACCAGAGTCAGGAAGACCTGAATTCAAATTTGACCTCAGACACTTACTAGCTAATGCGACCCTAGGTAAGTAACTTAATCTCATCTTGGCCCAATTTCTTTATCCGTAAAAATAAGGATAATAATAGCGCCTACCTCACAAGAGCTGTTGTGAGAATAAATCAGATATTTTTTTGTAAAGCTCTTTGTAAACCCTAAAGTACTATATAAATGCTAGATGTTATTTTTAGCATCGTTACTTTTATAGATGGAAAGACCTAAAAATCCTAAAAATGCAGAGACAGCGAACATGGCAAGACCCCAGGTCTTTAAGGGTATTTCAGTAGGTGATATGACAATTCCTCTGGGGTCTGGCTGTCAGGGTATATATAGTAAGACTAAGCGGATCTTAGGTGAGAGAATATCATGGGAGGGAAACAGTGTTGGGGAATATTATAAGGTTAACTAATTCTCCATCTCACCCGGAAGAACAGAGTTGGTGTGCGAGCTCCTGAGAGTAGTAAAAGTAGCTAAATTGCTCTTTTCAAGTGGCTGCCCTTTGTGGAATATGGAGCCTGGGAGTCAAGAGGAAGGGCAAAGGGAAGGCAAAGGGGACACTTGCCCAGTGGCAGGTCTACAGCCACTAGATGGGTTCTAAAGGAATTGGCAGGGGTGTTTGGGGCAGGTAGCAAAGAGAAGGCAAAGATAAAGGGCCAACCTTTTAAAGAGTTTTCACACCTCCCCACCCCTAGGTCTGGACCTAGGCTAGGTTAAAGCTCAAAAAGTCTATGATCAGGGTAGCTAGGTAGTTGCAGTGAATAGAGCACAGCCCTGAAGTCAGGAGGACCTGAGTTCAAAGCTGGCCTCAAATACTTCACACTTAACCGGCTATGTGACCTTGGGCAAGTAACTTAACCCTAATTGCCTTGCCTTACCCCCCCTCCAAAAAAAAAGAGTCTATGATCCTGATATTGAGTCAGTATGACTGGTATTTCCTAAACCCAAACCATATATTTGGAATTTTGCTTAATTCTAATACACTGTCTCTTCAGACTCAAAAGCTTTCTCTCTATTTTCATTCATACACAAATACTCAAATGGATCTGTGATCTCTTCAGTCCAAAGTTCCTTCTAACAACATAGCTTTCCATTCATCCATGTTTGCCTACTCTGTGTAACTTTTCTTTGTCCTCTTATGAATTCTCTATAGATTATCCACCCTCTGTGCTGGAAGCCTTCTTTGTTTTCTTGTGACATTGAAAAGGTAGCAGCAGAAGATTCTAGAAGATTCTTTTTATCCCTCACTCTTACCACATGACCAATTCATTTTCTCCTCTTGGCTTATAATTATTTGGTGACATCTTTTTCTCTTTTTCTCTTTTTTTAAAGTTTTCCCAGATTATATGATACAGGCTTCTCATACCTACTATATATTCTCTATCACCCTTGGTGTGATATCAATTTTGAATTAGATATGCTCATATTTAATTCTTTGAAGACTATCATTTCATGTTTCATTGCCAAATAAAAAAAGTAGTAGACTGTTGGCATTAAAAGATGGGCCTTTGTTTTCTTCCTTTTAAAAAAATTTATTTTATTTTTAATTTATGGAATAAAACAAGCATTTCCATAATATAGTATAATAAAATGAAACTGCAAATCTATGATGTGCAACTTGATATTCCTTTTAAATATACAGCAAAGCTATCTTGTAAATTTCTTTTGTTTCCATCTTCCCTTTTCTCTGCCCTAGAGATGGCCACTATTAGACACAACAGATATCTGTGTACATGTATATAATACATATGTGCATATGTATGTGTACGTGTGCATATATATATATATATATATATATATATAATTTATACATAATTCAGTTTATCAGTTTTTCCTCTGGATGCATCTAGCATTTTTCTTCATGTGTCCTTTATAGTTAATTTGGGTATTTATAATGGTCAAAATGACTTATTCACTCAAAGTCATTCTTTTTTTTATGGTTTAGCATCCACTTTATTGTGCTTACATAGTTTTAATAAAACAAGCAACATATACTACATCCTCCCAACATTCATGGCAATGCAATAATGATATAAAATTCTCCAAGGAGAATCAAGGTAACTGGAAATCACATGAAATACTGGTTCATTTAGTAATAATTGCTACATTAAAAACAAACAGCATTATACATTATTTTTCAAATGAGCATCAGTATAAGAAACTAACGGTAGAAACATCTTCTGGCAAGCCCGTCAGTTCCTTGAGGTCCAGGAGATGTGTCAGCAGGCCACAGGCAGAGCTTACCCCTCATCAAAAATCATGCTTGGAAGAAAAAACTTTCTTCAATTTAGGGGAAATGAAACCAAACCTGGATATGACTTGCTGAAATAAAAAACAAACAAACAAACCACCTGATAGAGATGATAGCATAAATACTGAGCAGAACCAATAGTCCTGGTGGCAGGTAAGAAGTGGATTTTGAATTGGGCTGATTTACACAGCTCATTTTATTAAATTGTTTTGAATTTAAAAAGTGAAATGCTTCATTATAATTTCTCAGAAATAACTACAAAGATTACAGAATCCTACACAGTTTAAAGACACAAAGTGGATGCTGAGCAACTAGATGTCACCCCAGGAGCAGATTTTGAGAGTTGGTCCTTAGAGTAGAATGGAACCCTGGCTCTGGCAGCAGATACCAAGGAATGATGCCTGGAGAGGAGGAAGGGGACACTCTGCGGTTGGCTGGTGGACAGAAGAGAGTCCCATGCTGAGAGGGTCTCTTAGACTGCATGGCTTATCTTCCACTGCTCATGCCTCTGTCTTCATAAATGATGATTTCAATAACACGAAGTCTTGTCAGAAGAAGGCCCTGTGGAGCATAAATCTTCTCATTCTGTTCCTGAATATATTTGGTGATTTTCTTCAGAACCTTCTCATAATGTGTTTCCATGCACAAAAAGACAGTATATGCCGTCAAACAAGTTAAACAGCCTACAAGGTAAGACTGGCCCCCAAGCTTTTCTGCTTCAGCATAAAGGTTATTTAGAGTATGAACTGTTTCTTCAAACTGCTGCCGGTCAAGCCGGTTTTCCAACTCAGCGGGGACCTTGGTCTGGAGCCGGCACTGGGTGCCCCTGCTGTAGTCCCGCCGGATAAAGACCTTGCCAGACACGGGGCTCTTGCTGCGGCCTCATGGCGGGGTGCGCCGCCTCCTCCCTACAGGCCCTATAGCGCCTGTCCCGCGGCCTCCTCCCTCACTTACCGCTTGCTGCAAACAAGATTCAAAGTCATTCTTAAAACAATATTATTGTTACTGCATATAATGTTCTTTTGGTTCTGCGAATTTCACTCTTCATTATTTCATGCAAGTCTTTCTATGTTTTTCTAAGATCACTGAGCTCATCATTTCTTATAGCACAATAATATTCCATCACAATCACATACCACAACTTGTTCAGTCATTTCCAAATTTATAGGTGTCCTCGAAATTCCCACTTCTTTGCCACCACAGACAGAGAAAGCTGCTATAAACATTTCAGAACATAAAGATTTTTTCCCCTTTTCCCATAATCATCTTTGGAAATAGAGCTAGTAGCAATTATTTTTTTTCCTTAATAGTATTTGGGTCTTTGTTTTCATGGGAAACTTGAGGTCAGTAAAGGAACTTTGAAATTTCCTTAAGGCAACCCAGCTTTCCCCTCTCCTCTTTTTTAACTGTGGATTCAACCTGTCCACCTATTCTGTTTTTCCCAAGTATAAATAGTGATAGAAAAGCTATATATATATATATACACACACATACATATATACACACATACACATATATATGCACATGTATGTATGTTGTCCATCCATATGCATGTTGTAATAGACATTAGAGCAATAAATATTCTTCATCCCCTTGGTCTTTCCTTTCTAGGTGGCCGGGGCCAAACTCCTTCCAGTGAACGCAGAACTCTTCTAGCAGGCTCTGAAATGTTGTGGGGATTGGTTTAATAGGCACAGTATAATTTTAAATCTAGAGCACCTGGAGGTCCTCATTAGCCACGTGGGATTCTTCTCCAGCTGAGACTCTGTGCCATCACATCATTCCCCCCATCACAGGAGAAGACACCTTTAGTGAGCTACCATGTCCCTTTTCTATGCCTTTCTTGATATTTATAACCAGAGGTTGTTGAATAGGGTTATTTCTGTTGTTATATTTCCCAATGAATCTTGAATCATTTTGATGTATGGATGGAATTCTCCTTGTACAAATTGTTTTAAAGCTGCATTTTGTTCTACCAAGTCAAATGCTTGTTTTATGCTGAATGACTAAGCAGAGTGGATCATACAGTCTCTCTCAGTTAACTGTTAAATGATAAAGCCATGATCTATTGTTGAATATGGTTTGTGAAAACTACTTTTCTCTCCTACTGATCCCCCTTATTGAGGAAGTCCTTTGTGAATGAATTTCATTATGATTTTATACCAGTGACAGAGTGGACTCATTGGTTGTATTTATTGATATTCTCAGTTGTCTTTTATTAATATAAAGCCTGAGCTTTTTTCGGTGCCTTTGAGCTATTCTTCTCCTTCATATTCTTTGTATTTCAGTCCCTCAGTGCCCTCCAAACACAACTCTCTTCTCTATATAGTTCATCTAAATCCAGATGCTTTCCTCATCTTTGTTTTCTTTAGGGTCATTTCCTCTACGAGCACATCCAGGTCTGTGACATTACGGTCCATGTGTAGAGGTTTCACTGTCCTTGATGGAGAAATATTATGTTCTGATTATTTTTACAAAATTATTCTCTATTTTCTTCTGTTTGTTGTTCTTCCAATTTCATCTTTAAATGCCCCTGGGATGACTTTGTTTAGCTGGATATCTTGCCAAACTTTTAAAAAATTGGTTTTTTATTCTCTGCTGCTTCCCTCTGCTTTGAGACAATGTTGCCCATACTTGTCCATCATTCTTATTTTTTAAATGTACAAATGAGTGTATATTTTAGCTCAGTATTGCCTTTGGCAGCCATCTCTTTGGCGAGTAAGTCAGATGTTTGCTGACTAATATGCTTTCTGGGTTCTTTTGGTTTCTTTGCAGTGTTGGCTAATTTACATTGGTTAAACTTCTATATAAAATTCTTATGGTTGATGTCATCATTTTTATTTTTCACTTCGCATCTCTGATCATCAGTTACCTGTTTAGCAGGGCTTCATTGTTTCAGTTGTACAATTTTATCTTTGCTAATTCTGATGTTAGTTTTGACAAGTCTGACTATACTTAGTCATAGCTAACTCAGAAATAACTCCAAAAGAAACAAATCTTTTTCTATCTATCAAAATATAATCAATTTCATTCTCTATTGTATTATCTTGTGTTAAGTATGGCTAAGGCCTATTAATTTTTTTTCCCCAAGTTATTTTTTCCTAAACCATATTTTGTTTTTCAAATTTGATCCTGAAATGTCATCTCCTCCATGAACCTTCCTAGAGGAGTGACATTTCCCTGGCATTTTGGCAATTTGTTCTTGTTCTTCACCACCTCTCCCCTTCCCCAGTAATATATTTGAAAGTTTATTAAGTAGTATTATGTACAAAATACAGTGATAGATACTGGGGTTACAAAAACACAACCTTCAAAAAGCTTACATTCTACCAGAGGGACCCGAAACACAAAAAGATAAATATAATACAACGTAATGAATGAAGGACAAAGGAGACAGTATCAGAGGTGAGTTGGAGTCAGCTCCTATGAGCTTGAGAGAATCGATGGTTAAATCTCAAGTGTGACTACATCATGGAAACTGGCAAATGTTACAAATCAGGACTTGATTTATTATTTTATTGATTGTCTAGGTTTAAGAAGGAGATGGAGAAAATATTAATAATGAAGATTAAGCTTAAAAGTGTGTCTTGAATTTTCTTAGAGTCATTTATTAAACATTTAGTAGCAGAGTCCTGGATCTGTAGACCAAATACTACAGAAATATTAGAGGAAAATAGAGAACATTATTAACTTGGGGCGCTGAGAAGACAGCACAGGTGATGATGATGATGATGAATGGCACTTGAGTTGAACCTTTAAAAGAAAATAAGGAATTTGAAAGGTGGAGATGTAGATAGATGACAATTCAAGCATACTAAGCCCATACAAATTCTCAGAGTTGGGTTTTGGAATGCTGAATTTGAGGAATACCTAGTAGTTCAGTTTGTGTGACAGACCCAGAGTGTATGAAAATGAGTACTGGAAAAATAGGCCAGAAATGTAGATTAGAGCCAGATTATAAAAAGTCTCAAATGTCAGGCTAAAGAATTCCCATTTTATCCTTATTGTTGTTTGTTCTTTGTTTTCAAAGAAGACCAATGACATCATCAGTGATGTCTTGACTTGTATGTAAATTGGATTTAAGTGAGGCAGAGCTGCACAAAGTCATCAGCCTCACTCTGTCTTCCAGTGTCATTGAAGTCCAGTGGTAAGACAAAAGTTAGGATGACTGGCAATGACCCAGGATGTAGTGGATGACCTTGGCATTTTCCATGTCTGGCCGAGCTCTAAGTGCCCCACAGCGCCTGCTTTAGTTGCCTTCATGAAACAAATTGTTCTCATCCACCCATTCTTGGGCCAGATATCTCCCTAATTCACCAATGGTTTGAGGCTGGTTGGTTACCTTCAGCCTGGTTTAGCCCATCTACCATGATGGTTTTACTGGGGTGTGGCTGCTGTGCATGCTACAGCTTCTTGGAGCCACAGGGGAGAGAAATGAAAGAACTGAATTTATAGCTCATCTAGTCACTAAATGCAGGAATCTATTTTATTTCATCATCTATCCTTTGCTTGAATATCTCCAATTACAGGTAACTTATTACATCATAGATTACGCCATGACTAGACAGCTCCAGTTGTTAGGAAACTTTTCCTTTTACTGAGCACGAATCTTTCCTTCCTCGCATTTGTTTTAATTTTACTCTCGGGGACAAAAGGAAGAAAGGAAAGAAGGAATGAAACAAGCATTTATTAAGTGCCTGCTATGTGCCAAGAGCTTTGCCAATATTATCTGATTTGATCCTCACAACAATTCTGGGAGGTAGGTACTATTATTATCCCTGTTTTACAGTTTGGAGAAACTGAGCCAGACAAAAGTGAAATGACCAGGTCAAGGTTACATAGGTAGGAACTGCCGGAGATTGGATTTGATCTTAAGTCTTCCGTATTACTCCAGGTCTAATACTCTGTCCACTGAGCCGCCAGCAGCCTCTAGTCTCTGGATGTACCTACCATTCACATACCTGAAGAGGTAGGTGGATCACTTGAGGTTAGGAGTTCTGAATAGCAGTGAGGCTAAAGTCAATTAGAGGTCCATACCAAGTCCAGCACTAAAGTGATGAGCCCCTGTGGGTAGGGGGATGGCTAAGGAAGGCTGGCTGCCTAAGGAAGTGTAAACTAGTCCAAGTCAGGAACAGAGCAGATTAAAGCTTCCATGCCAATTAGCATTGGGATCAGACCCTCAAATAGTCTCTATACTTCCAGTCTGGGTGAGATAGAGAGACCCAGTCTTAAAAAAAAATTATGCCCATAACTCAATACAATGCTCTTAATTTCAACACAATTGAAATTCCAGTCCCCTCTTAGTTCCTCAGTAAGTCTGACTTAATGCACTTAGGTTAGGAGCAACACAGAGCCAATTGCCATCAAGGCTTCTCTGTGTCCAAGGTCTACTGGCAAGAATTAGAATTTTTGTATCTTAGAAAGAGATGGTTTCAGAGTCTTAACAGCTCTGCAAATACTCCCTCATTTTATCCTTCAGGTAGTAGGGAGTCACTCAAAGTTTTAGCAAGATGCTTATAGGATTAGGCTTCTGCTTAGGAAGATTGTGTGAAGCCTTCAAAGTTTTGTGAAGGAGGGATTAGAAAGATAAAGAGCCTAGAATCAGGGATACTAATTAGAAGATTGTGACAGCCTCCTTGGGAATGATGATAAGGACCAAAATTAGAGTGGTACTTGTGTAAATAGAGAGAAAGGGATAGATATGGGAGATGCAGACAGAGAATCTACAGGGCTTAATAAATGATTGGCTGAAGGAAGAGTCAGAGATGATTGAGATTTCAAAATTGGAAACCTAGGAGGATGGTGGTAGTATCAGTAGATCTAAAAAAGTTTAGAAAAGTTTAAGGGCTTAAAGGGAAGAAATTTTAAGTTCAATTTTGGACATATTGAATTTGAGGTGTCAGTGGCATATGCAAGTAGAGATGTGTATTGTGGATAGTTGGAAATATGGACAAAGATATTAGGGGTGCATGTAGGTATAATTTGGGCTTGCCTTGCCCATGAAACCATTGCCATAATAGGCAGGCCTCTTAGTGTTCCTGAGGTTCTTGGGATCTTATCCTTAAGCTTGAAAATGTTTCTGGGAAAAAGCTAATAGAAAACTAGAGAGGAGGTTCTGTGCAAGGCTGACAAAGGGTCAGGATGAAGGGTCCATTTTAGATCATTTGAACTAGAAATAGCGTGATAGTCAGAAGTAAAGGATGGTAAAAATGATCAGATTAGGATTGTTCCCTGACTCTCTATTAGCCCTGCCTTTCCTTCAAACCCCTTGGCTTCTTCCTAGAAAGCTGATCAAGGTCAAAGACAACCCAGGAATCAAGGGAACTTTGGGTAATCTGTCTGTTATGGCAACCCCTGCAAAAAAAGGAAGGGTAGGGTTCCAGTGGGAGGAAATAGTCACAGTCTGAGGGATTCAGCTCTACCCTCTTTCCAAAAGAGAAGAGGGGTAATAGAAAGGAGAGAATATCTGTCAACTCACTTTTTCTTTCAAAGTATTACCTTGAGATAGAGATCTAAGCATGTTTATATACAGCAAAGGAGGAACCAGGAAGGAGATACTGAAAATGAGAGAGAGGAAGGGAATGATTGCTAGGATAAATTATTAACAAGACAAAAGGGGGCAGGATCAACTAGTTTTGGCAAAGAGAAGGTCCACTTTACCCTTTAGGACTTGAGAAATAAGAAAAAGCTCTAAAGGAATTTATGGGTGCAGGATCAATATGACAGTGCAAAGTAACCTTTGAAAAAGCTGACACAATTTTAAGCAACGTGTATCATAGCAAATAAGATACAACATTTTATTTTAGTGAGTATAACAAAAACCCAACAAACCCTAACATTTTATTGGGCTCACTTCTTAACCTCTTGGAATCAGCACTGTTACTGATAAGATCTCAGAAAGATAGATTCCATGTGTGGGATAGGTGAGATGAAGAAACTCATAACAAATGGCCTGTTTTTCCCATCAAGTATAAAGCAAGGACAATAAAATTAGGGAGTTAACTAGATAATCTTAGAGTTACCTTCAAACTCTACATTATTCTGTGGTCATAGAAAAGAGAGCAGGATCATGTGATACAGGAAACTTGAAGAGAGAGGTCTGAAACAGCCACTGAATGAAGGTGCTATAGAATCACATTGTTCAGTCATCTTCCAGTTGTGTCTGATTCTTCATGACCCCATTTAGGATTTTCTTGGCAAAGATACTGGATTGATTTGCCATTTCCTTCTCCAGCTCATTTTACAGACAAGGAAACTGAAGCAAACAGGGTTAAGTGACTTGCCCGAGGTCACACTGCTAGTAAGTATCTGAGGCCAGATTTGGACTCAGGAAGATAAGTCTTCCTCACTCTAGGTCCAGTGCTCTATCCACTGTGTCACTGTTACCCCCATAGAGTCAGACAGATATGAATAGAAAGAAGTCTCTGCAGCAGTGAGGACCCAATTTAGGTTAGAGAACATGATCCTGTGGTGGACCCAGGAAACATTATTGGTTTTATGACTTCCTCCAGCAGCACTGAGACTAGAAATAGAGCAGATGGTGGGTGGGAGTATTCTAGGATTGAACACTGGTAAGTTATGAATGTAAAATTTTTTTTCTGTGCATATTTTTGTTACATTATCAATGTGCCCTTTAAAGTTGATATTATATTTTCTTAAATTTTAAAATAACAAACTCAAGTTCTGTCTTTCCTTGGTATTAGCTACACGTCCTTGGGCAAATCATTGAACTTCTCTATGCTTGTTTCCTCATTGGAAATAAGA
>JAQQSW010007840.1:0-13607 GCA_028646575.1 Pseudocheirus occidentalis
CTTATTTTTCATACTAAGTCTGCAAGAGCTGAAAAAGCTGGCTTCCTTTGTGATTTTCAAAGATTGAGTTGCTTTGGTCTCTATGGTAGAGAATATTTTTGTACTAGCCTTTCTTTGCAAAATAATATGTTTGATTGTCTTGAGAAAACAATACACATTTTCTAACCTTCTTGGGAATATCATTATTTCTTAGAAAAGGAAGTGAAATAATGAAAGTGTGTGTAGCAAGTCAAGCTAGAGACACTAAAGGAGGAAAAGCAGGAGATTCAAAATCAAGGTCAGTCTCCTCTTTTGTTGGATTGCAGCGGGCGTTTAGTGGCAATAAAACCTTTTTTCTGTAGAATACATTTTATATTAAAACTGCAGCAATTTAAATGAGGGATTTTATGCCTGCACAGTCTTTATTGAGCATGAAGGATCCAAAAAATGCTTTTGGGGTTCTTAGAAAATTCTTGAGATTTAAAAAATGACTGTGTATGAATCTAGGGCCCTTGCCAGGGAGTAAGACACATTGGCTAGAGCTATTCTAGTGCTGGCAGGTGCAGGGCAAGTTTGCTCAAACAGCTCCTTGGTCATGTCATTTAACCTTGGACCCCCTGTTATTCTAGTCCTCTGGGTCTCTTGAATAAACGCTAAATCTTGCCTGATTGTGTGGCAGTTTTACGATGTGGATTCATGCCTATTTTCAGAGTAGCCTGAAAGACCCTTTAATTGGTGACTTAAACTGGTTACTAAAAGACCAGTAACTCACTTTATCCCTACTGCTGTGTTCTATTAAAGTTTTCCCTTTTGTAGAACATACACGGGTGGATTAAGGACAAACTTTGGTCAGTCAATCCCTTGGAAAATACTAGAAAAAAAAGATGGTACAGAATAGTATTGTTTTATAGACCACTTTGACACGGATTGATGATTGTGCCTTAGATTTATTGGCCCATATGTTCTTTTGGCCTGGGCACTCAAACCTCCGGACTTGCCATGAAACCTCCTCCCCCTTCTTCTTACCCTACACTGAAAATGATGCGTCTGAGAACCCCAACTCTATAAGGTCTTGCTTTTTCTGTCCTTCTATCTTGCGATGGGAAAATAGAATCATGTAGTATATTTGTGAAAATGTTGCTGTTTAGAGGAAGAGAAGCTATTTGAAGGGATCTAGAAAGATTTGGAGACATGTTGAAATCAGTGCACCAAGAAAGAAGTTTCTACAATTGATCAGTCATGAAATATTTTTTAAGCACCTACTATGCGCCAGGTACATAAGTGCTAACTTTATTTAGCAATTCTATACCTCTCTTCCCTCACCAGGTCCTATGGCGAACTTGTGAATTTGACTTCCTATGTATTGTCTCAGTGGTTGGAATGACTTAGGTTTGGGTATATGAACTTATTGCCATGAAAATGCTAGATTGTCAAATAAAGAAGTATACAATTTTGGAACAGTAACAACTTAAGTTCCCCAAAGAAATTCTTTGTCCAATACGGGTGCAGTTGGAAAGGATGCTGAATTTGGGTTAAGAGGACCTGGATTTGAATTCTACCTCTGCTACTTATTATCTGTGTGACCTTAAGCAAATCATTTCATTTGCCTCAGTTTCCTCATTTGTAAAAAGAGGGGATTGGCCTAGATCAGTGGTTCTCAACCTTCTTAATACCACAACCCTTTAATACAGTTCCTCATGTTGTTCTGACCCCCAACCATAAAATTATTTTTGTTGCTACTTTATAACTGTAATTTTGCTACTGTTATGAATCTATCTGATATGCAGGATGTTTTTCATTGTTACAAACTGAACATAACCCACAGGTTGAGAACCGCTGGTCTAGATGGTCCGCAAGTCTGTTCCAGTTTTCAATCTACAATCCCAGGAACATGATTGATCAGATGGGTGATTGAATATTGGTGACAGTCTCCCCTAGAGGAGGTGATGTTGCAAAAATCTATAAATATTTGATTTTTTAAGTTAAGAATCCACATTTATTTTAGAGTGCTAGGGGAAAACAGTTGCATTTTTCTTTCCAGGTAGTTAACAGTGCCCTCATCTGCATCCTTTCCAATTGAGTTTCTGTAACACATTGACCTGAAGGAGCTATTTGTATCTATGGCTACTGCTCCAACCAAGAATTTTTTTTTTTGGTGTTTTCTTTATTTATTTATCTTAAAATTTGAGGCAGCCTAGCTAAAGCACGTTAACTTCAATGACTTTTTTTTCTCTCATAATGTTATGTAGATCTTAGTCTTTTCTGTATCTTTTTATGACAATGGCAGCATATGGCCCATTGTTACCATCAGATTTAAGTAAGAGGGATGAATTAGTAGTTGAAAGGAAGCCATTGCTTCTTCTGGCTCAGCGTCTGCTCTGAGTTCTGAAGCTGGAGAGTTTTGTAGTTTTATTATTCTTTAAGCTAAAAAACTTTGAAATTGTTGGTTATCTTTTATTTGGCCAACATTCGCTAATTTTTATTTCCACACTGCACAGACTAATGTTCACTTTGTACCCCTAGAAAACAAGTTAGAAGAGCTTTCTCTGTGGTGAAGATAAGGGGCCAGATGTTGCTGGCTAACCTAATGCTGATGGCATTAGTTGGTAAAGAAGAGCCACAAAATGTCCTCAGATGCCAAAGACACCACCCTTGTGCTTTTGAGGTACATGCCTGTGAAAATTTGGGGGGGAACCTGGGAGAAAGGAAATTTAGAGAAATGTGAACTGAAGCAATTGAAAGCAGCTCAAAGAATCAAATTTCAAGACACAGAGGATGTTAGCTTTACCAGATGCAAAAGCTTTTATTTAAAAAAATTACTTCATGTTCCTTGGGAACAGAATAATGAAATATAATTTTACCAAACACATATACATACACAGGGAAGGAGAAATGCTGAAGCAGGAACATGTCGGTATGTTTTATAATTCTGGATTTGTTTTTCAGGCTTTGAATTAATTAGCCACCATGTTGAATTCTAAATGTGATAATTAGGCAAATTAATGCTGCAGTGAAGTTATTAATGAGGCAAAATATGCTAATATGCTTTTGATAAAGAGCTCTTCTCCTGCCTCACCAAGAAACTGGCAAACATCTTTTATTTGGGGCCAGACAGCTTATCTCAAGTGATTTACTAAAAAGGTTCTCCGCCGTATGCTTCGAACAAATGTTGTAAATAGGGGTTAATGTCTAAATTTTTGATATGTATAAAACCTTGCCGTGGTGAAGCAATGGAAACGAGGCTATTAGCATGGCTGGTGCAGCAGCAGTATCACGGAAGGCCAAGGGCTCTTTGGTGACCTTTACCTCCAATATAATCATGGTAAAATGCTGCAGAGTAATATTGTTCCTATTGAAATGATCACTGACTTTTAAAATGATATCCAGAACAGAAAGCCAACCTGGCCCACATGTGCCTTTCTTTTCAGCAGACTTAGTGTCTCTTATGGTTTTCAGATACTCAAAACTCCTTAGCCCAGAATCATTAGGAAGTCTATTTAGTGGTTTGAAAGTAACATGGCAGAATTCCTCTTTCCGATCTTAATTCTGCCTTTTCAGCTCTGTTATGTATTTTGGAACGCCCCTTGATGCCAAAGGAGAGACACCATACATCCTGGGATATTAAAGAGGAGATTTATGGTGATGAAAGAACTTTCCTTATGAACACAGCCATTTTCTTTTTCTTTCTTTCTTTGCTTTTTTTTTTTTTTGCTATTGAATGCTTTGTAACAGCAAAGGTTAAGGAGCTTTGAGCAGTCTGGAACAATATGGTACCTGAGAAATGGTACATTTACTGATCCCTTTCAGATGATTGTACAGAGAACATGTAGGCTGAATGTTTCCAAGTGTGCTGGAACACCCTGAAATGAACATTCTATTGGCCCTTTCCCTTCCCATCACGGGTCAATTAGAATGCTCACCTTGGGGTGGGCCAGGAGATCCTGACCATACTCTATAAAGGTCTAGGATTTCAGATGACGATAATAGGTCAACATTTAATAAATTTTAAATAGATCCAGAGATTGACAACGATCCACTGATGAAACTATGAAAGGGAAGATGTCAGGTCTTGCTCAAGGGAGGACACTTTCTCTTTGACCTTTAAATGAACAGAGTCCTGTGACTAGTGCTCTCATTTGAATATTCTTCAGCCTATGTAATGGCATTTGGGGAGTGTAGTTTCTAGGGTTAATCTGTCATCCTTATCCCCATAAAACAGAATTTTCATTCTTTGGAAATCAATTAATAGAAAGGTCTTTTCTTGGTCATGGTTATAGTTAGGAGGGTAGCTGTGACATGAGCTGAATAATTCTCTAGAACAGATAGCTGTGGCTATCAAGTATGGCTGCCTGAGGGAATTCAGTAGGAAGAGACAGAGACTATTTCATTTATTCTTCTATCCCCAGTGCCTAGCACAGTTGATAGTTCATAATAGGTGCTTAAAGGATACTTGATGATTGATGACTTGAGAAAAATTATTGCTGTTCCCCTTCAAAATCTAAAGAGCAGAACCAAGTTTAAACTGTGCAAACTCTGGGCTAGATGGTATATTGTATGTATATATGACAGGTGCCTAACTTCTATAGTGTCATGACCATACACACTTCACATGTGTGGATGCACCACACTTCTGGTTTCCATATTCACCATAAAGATCTGGACACATTACTGTTAAATCATTCTAGCTCTGACTGTATTAGGTGGCCTCTACTTGACCTTGTCCCATACTCTCCATAGGGAACTTAGTCCTAGATCTCCCTCAGTCACTATTTTCTTCTATTATCACTTGTTATTTTGCCCTTCTGAGACCGTATGTTGTAGTGCAGGGGAAAGATTGCTGAGTTTAGAGGGAGGGGAGATGAGTTTGGACCTTGGTTCCATGATTTAAAAGTCTATTTCTTTCCCATTTCTTCTATCTTCTAGTGTGCCCTGAAACCTAGCTTTCTCTCGAAGATATCACATCTCTTGGCAAGGCTCTTCATATCACACCCTCAGGAATATAGGGCCAATAGGAGAAACTGGCTGTCTCTTTCCTTTCCATTGCTACTTCCAGACCCTCCCTCTGCCATTTTCTTGGTCATTATCTCTCTTTTAAAGTTCTCTTTTTCCTGTACAGATCTTTGTTGACGTCTTCTAAGATATCTAAGTCACCTCTCTCCTCCCTGGGAGTATCAGTGCGGGACTCATAGTCTTTTCCATTTCAGCCTCTAGCCTACTTTTCATGTAGAATAATACCCTATCCTCAACCTATTCAGTTCCCATGACCTTGGGCTCCAATTTGCCTCTACCACACAGAGTGGTCATGCCTTAGATTAGCCCCACCTTGAGCCTCTCAGACTGTCCAGTCACAGATCATACTCTAAGTGTCAGAAATCTTAGTAATGGCTTTCTGTTTTAAGAATTTTTTTTTTGTATTCAGAAACATAAGAAAGACTTAGATTTTCATACAAATGTAACAGTTTGGGTAAATAAAATACCAGTTGAGATACTGCTAAACCTTCAAACTATGACACTGTATTTCTTTCCTTACACTAGGTGGCACAGTGGATAGAGCACCTGGCTTGGTGTTCTATCTAAGAGACCTTGGGCAGGTCTCTTAACCCTGTTTGCCTCCATTTTCTCATCTGTAAAAGGAGCCATGAAGAGTCAGACATGACTGGAACGACACAACAATAACAAAATGCTCGCCCTGAAAATTTACCTTAGTTTGGTTCTGAGTTTGAGATGATTCTAGTGTGCACCTGATGCATCCAGCTTCTCCCTCTGACAGAGTCTTTGCCTTTCCCCTGAAGATGATCACATTGATTTCAGTACTAGAGGCCCTTTATCTTATTCCATCCTCAATTTCCCTGCCCCCCCTCCAACTCACAGGATTGGGAAGGGTTGTCAATGCATTTCTTGTTCTTCTACTGCCACTTTCAGACTCTTGTTCTGCCCCATTACTCAATAACCTCTCCTCCTTTGAAATTCAAGCCATGTTATTATATTATCCATTTCCAGTCCTTGTTGATGTCATCTACCAGTCTTGAGGACACTCTCCTACCTTTTTCAATGACTTCAGCACTTGACTTTTCAAAACATAAGTGCATATATCCTCTGGGGGGGGGTCTCTTTCTAAAGGCCTTCAAGATCTTTTCCTCCCATTTCATGGATGCTAGTATAGCTCTTGAGCTAGCTCTATTAAAGGGATAACAATGACTTAATTTCCTGCAGTTTGGTGGTGAGAAAACATCTCCTGGAGAGTTGTAAAGAGGACTTTGATTGGAGAGGAGACCTTTCAAAGCATGGGGTTTAAAAAGTCCTGAGAGCCCTGCAGTGGGGGTGAGGAGGAAGGGCAAGTGGATGAGAACTGTAGTTAGGTTGGAGAGTGAGAGAGCCCAGGTCATGGGTGATGGTCACAATATCCTGAACCCCAGCATCCTGCCCGGAGCATGATGGTGGCTATAGAACTAAGATGAGAGCTACTTTCCAGCCTGCCTGGGTAACTCCAGGGAAAGCTTCCAAGAAGCAGAATTGGGTTCACCATACTTGGACTATGACTTTCAAAGTGGCAGTCTCCTCCCATTATGCTGAGGCATCAGAGGAATTGGAGGAGAATTATATTGTAATTCCCCTGGAGGTGTAGGAGATTTGCATTCCTTTGTATATGAATGCAGAGAATATTTTATTATTTAATTATCTTCCTTTTAATTTCCATTCTTTTTCATTTTAATTAAATGTTTTGCTTATGGATTTATTTATAATAACTGATATATTTATATTACTTTAAAGTTTGCTGAGCACTTTGCATACATTATCATGTTTGCAATAACAAGATAAAAAAGAATTCTGCGAGGAGGAAGGTACTACAGGCATTTGCATCTTAATTTTACAAATGAGGAGACTGAGGCGAAGAGAAGTGAAAACCAAGATTACATAGCTAGTAACTTTCAAAATTGGGATTAGAACAGGCCTTCTTAATTCCAAAGTATGCCACACAGCGATTCATGTGTTTCTGGTCTGCTTAATAATAAAATATCAGATTGAGTGGGACTTAGGCTGTGGGTCATCACATCTAACACAGACCCTACTTAAAACAGGAATGACTAAAGTGTGTGTGTGTGTGTGTGTGTGTGTGTGTGTGAAGGATGAGATACCCCATTGCTCTTAATATATGTCAATCTCCTTTCCTTTTCTGATTGTATGTTTTCTTGAAAATCTTAATTTCTTTCTTTTTTTTTTTTTTGGAGGGAGAAGGCAGGGCAATTGGGCTTAAGTGACTTGCCCAAGGTCACATGGCTAATTTTGTGTTAAGAGTCTGGGGCTGGATTTGAACTCAGGTCCTCCTGACTCCAGGGCTGGTGCTCTATTCATTGTGCCATCTAGCCACCCCAAAAATCTTCATTTCTTGCATTAGGTCATTCTTAGAGTTTAGTTGCAGCTTACCTACCACATATCTCTCTATTGCCTTTGAGCGACCTGTCACTTTAATTCTAGGATGTGTTCCAAGATATGCAGCACTCAGAACAACTGTGTTAAAAAGAGGTTGTCTTTTGTATGTGTGTGATTAGGAGCAGTTCAGGGGTCATTAAAAACACTGAAAAATTTTCGAAATTCAGTATAGTCCTCCTTTTTATCTTCCTTTTTAATTCTGTGGTGAATTTATTGTCCTTGTACACTGCCCCAGATATATTTATTGATGGACTAACCTAATATATTGGTCTTCCAAATGTTTATCATAGCCTAGACAACAAGCAGTTTTCATCCATTTAGTTTTCTCTAGATGGATTGCTAGACCAGTTTCTTATTTTTTTTGGAGGGCAATTGGGGTTAAGTGACTTGCCCAAGGTCACACAGCTAGTTTTTGGGTAGAGTGTCTGAGGCTGAATTTGAACTCAGTTCCTTCTGACTCCAAGGCCAGTGCTCTATTGACTGCGCCACCTAGCTGCCCCTAAACCAATTTCTTTTAAGTATTCATAGACCTCAGTGAGGAGGATCTGTTATGTTCAGGATCAATGCAATCCCCCTTCTATTAATGGAAGCTTCTGGAGGACTGTACTATGTATAAGAAATCACTTTTCCATGAGCACTCTGGACATGACATCCTCTCTTCCATAAAAATGTTAAACATCTCTCCTTCCCTTGTCATTAATAATAAAAGGATTGTTCAGTTTAATACAACAAGTAGTTATAAAATGATTACTCTGTACCAATCATTGTGCTAGGTATTGGGGATATAACTAAACGTTCCAGACCTCATGGAGTTTATATTATATTGCAAATAATTATATTTTATTACATTCTATTGTTGAACATAGTTTTATCTGCACTTGCATTTATCAGTGCATCTTGTATGATCTTACATTGTTGAAATGGAGCCATTAAGG
Source organism: Pseudocheirus occidentalis (assembly GCA_028646575.1). Classification (NCBI taxonomy): domain Eukaryota; kingdom Metazoa; phylum Chordata; class Mammalia; order Diprotodontia; family Pseudocheiridae; genus Pseudocheirus; species Pseudocheirus occidentalis. The sequence goes on from JAQQSW010007840.1 coordinate 8,346, forward strand.
CTACATTTTGTTCTCCGGAGACAAAATATGAGGTTTTTCTTGTTTTTTTTTTAAATCAACAAACAATGGGATTTTATACTCTTTACATATTTTTTAGTCAATACTAGTAGGACTGTGAATATGTGGTTTATAGTGGAAAATAATTTGTGAAAATCTGCTTGTTCCTTTCTCATAGTTTCATCAAGGATACCCTTGATACTTATAATAAATTATTTACCTAAAGATTTTTCAGAGATGAGAAAGTAGGGATATGAGTCAGTTCATCTACTCTCAGTCTCCTTTTTCCAGTATTAATATGGTTCATATTTTTTCTTTTCTTTAGGTATTTTCCCTTCCCTGAAATATATTATATAACAACTACTCATTACAATCATGCTTGTGTGTAGTCTGGTCCTATCACTCTTGCCATCCTTATTTTCCTCAATGTGTTTTCTATTTCCTTGTTTTGAATATTGAGGAGGGAGATGTTGGGTACAAATGTGGTGGTTTTACTGACACTAATGATGAAAATAGGTTGTCATGGGCAAATCCATTCTATTTTACATCTATTTGTTGTCATGCTGACAGTTTCAATTCATGCACATGCTTGGGATGATGTGACTTTGTTTGATTGCATCCAAGTGTTTTGCAGATGTTTTCATCTCAACTGCTTTTTTGCTGTTCTGTGAAGTCATATTGTTCATAATTTTTTGTCATATTTCTCTATAATGTTTTGCAAATCAACTTGTATTCTAAGTTGGTATTTTCTCTAGACAATGTCTCTGTTTGATAAGGAGGTCAGATATTTGTTGGTTAAAATGCTTTCTGACCTTTTGGGGGGCTCCTTGTTTTGGCAACTGCTTTATATCAGGAAATGTTGATGATTAAGATCAATATCTTGCCTTTTTCTATTTCTCATTTTTTTTATATCAGCAGCTTAATTGAATAGGTCAGGGTGAAATTGTTGAAATTGCATGCATAGCTTCTTATCTTTAGTCTTTTTTTCTAGTTTGATCATAATTTTAAACTTTGCTCTAATTTCCTGTACGTAGACAACTGGTTCTGAAATTACTTCCATGTCAGACACCAGTTGTTTCCTTTCTGTTAAAATATAAATTGATGTAATTTAATTTTTATGTGATTTTAATGCTCCTCAGTACTAGCTATTTCTTTTTCTTCTTCTTCTTCTTCTTCTTCTTCTTTTCTTCTTTCCTCCCTCCCTCCCTCCCTTCCTTCCTTCCTTCCTTCCTTCCTTCCTTCCTTCCTTCCTTCCTTCCTTCCTTCGTTCCTTCCTTCCTTCTTTCCTTCCTTCCTTCCTTCTTTCCTTCTTCCATCTTTTTTCCATAGGATTGATTTATTTTTTTGCATCAGTATGCATTTTAAAAATGGATTTAAAGAATTATTTATACATTTTGTTTGGATCCAACGGACTCTCCAATAGACTTACATAAACCACTTCTTCCTCACCCTAAAAAATAGTTAGCTCAATGATTTTTAACAGAAAGGAGGATATGTCATTTAACCATGTCAATATGCTACAAGTATTGACTATTGTATTTGACCAGAGGGTTTTTTTAGACTTTATATGTTGAATTCACTAACATTGTTGTAGTCACTGCATATTTCTGTTTGGGTTCCACTTTCTACACTTTATCACACTTCATGAGAATCTTGTTATGTTTCTCTGAATCTGCATATTTGCCATTCCTTATGGTACAGTATGATTCAACTACATTCGTATACCATAATTTATTCAGCCATTCTCCAATCCTTTGACACATACTTTGTTTCCAGCTTTATTATTGCAAGTACTGCTGCTACTATAAACACATATGGGTCTTTTCTTACTGTCAATAACTTTCCTGAGGTCTCAGTAGTGGAATCTGTGGGTCAAAGTTTATGAACAATTTGGTACCTTTTCTTGCATAATTCTAAATTCTTTCCCAGAACAGTTGAACCAACCCATAGCTCTACCAGCAGTGAATTTGTGCATTTGTCTTCCCACAGCTGTCTAGTAATGAGCTTTCTTATCCTTTACCATCTCTGCTAGATTGATGGGTATGAGGTAATACCTCAGGGTTGTTTAAATTTTCATTTATCTGATTATTAGTGATTTTGCACCTGTTTTAAAGTGGGTATTTATCATCTGTACTTTTGGAAATTCACTTTATATCCTTTGATTATTTGTCAGTCCGCTTCAAAGTCTTCATCCTTTTTGACCTCTGCATCTATTGATACCACAGACCAACTTTTCCTCAATAGTCTTTCCTTCAGTGACTTGCATAGTGCTTCCAAGTTCTACTACTCCATGTATGATGGTTCTTTGTATCCTTTGCTGGATCATTATCTGTGTTTCTCCTTTAATTGTGGATGTGCTCAGAGCTCTTTCCTGGCCTCTATATCTCTTCTCTCATGCGTTCTAGTCTTGTGTCTCTGCAGATGATACACAAACTTATGTATTCAGTATTTGTTTCTCTACTGAGCTCTAGCTAGTCCTGTATTATTAACCGCTTGCTAGAAATCAACTCAGTGAACTATTAGCATCTTGAACTCATTATGTTCAAAATGGAGCTACTTATCTTTCACCCTAAACCTGCCCCACCTCCAGACTTCCCTGTTTCTGTTGAAGGCACTATTATCCTTCCTGTCATCCAATTTTGTAACGTCAGAATCTTTATTGACTCTGACAAACTACCCCCTCAGTTTCCAAATATAATTAATTGCCAAATCTTCTTAATTCTACATTCACAGCATCTCTTGCGTATGTCCTCTCTTCCTTCATGTACCCCTCATTCTAGTTCAGGACTTAGTTCACCTCTTACCCTAGACTAATGTGATTCATCTTTCTTTTTCTATTCTTTCTTCTCTCTAACCTATCTCATGCACAGTCATCTTCCCCAAACTCATCTATGTCATTCATCTACTTGATCATTTTCAATGGTTTTCCTTTGCCCCTAAAATATAAACTCCTTGGCTTAGCATTTAAAGCCCTTCACAGTCTGGCTGCAGCCCATCTTTCCAGACTTATTTTTCACTATTTCCCTTCTTATACTTCAGCCAAATTTACCTATTTACTATTTTTCTAGCTCAGACAGTATTCAATCTCATGCCCCTATACTTTTTCACAAACTGCTTGCAGTGCCTGGAATGCTTTCTCATCTCACTTGTGCACTCAAGAGTCATTGAAGCTTCAACTCAGATGCTGTCTTCTATGGGAAACTTTTCTTTATCCCCTTAATTGTTAGTGATCTGTCTTCAAATTATACTGTATTAATTTATTCTTATAGTAATTATATAAAATTATATTCTTATAGAGATTACCCAGAAGCCTCACACATCTACTTCATAAATTCTTCCAAAGAATAGGTAGGCATTGGATAATGGTAAAGACCAAATATTACCATAAAGAATAAAATATGTTATATTTTAACTGATAGGAAAAAATGATGTGGGAATTATCCCTGAATACTTTATTTGTCTGTGTTCAGTCAGAGCTGAGATCATAAATGGAAAAAAATAAAAAGAGAGGAATAACAATGAGAAACAGACATGGTATGGAATTGAAATTACTTAGTCCTGGATTATTTTAACTAGTAATTAAAAATAAAAAGTGGGAAATGGACAACAGAAATGACATTGGCACTGACTATAACTGTTTCACCCAGAAATGTAACCAATGTAAATTAATTACCCTAAGGAGACCAAAAGAGTCCAAAGATAATCTTAGCAAACATCTGACTTACTTGCCAAAGAAAGACAGTTGGTTGCCAATGGCAACTCTGAATTAGAATATAAACTAATTTGTAAATCTTAAAAAGGATGATGTATGATTATGAGCAGTACTGTCTTATTATAAAGCATAGAGAAGCAGTGGAAAGTAAAACTCATTTAAAGAAAACTTGGCAACGTATCTAACTAATCAAAGCCTCCCAAGGGAATCATTCCAAGATGAAAATGGAAGGGTTACTAATAGAAGAAAAATAAGGAAAAAGATTTGCAAAAACCATTTTAACAAACTGTTTTCTCCATCCAGGATTGCAGAATCACCACATTTGGCCTATAAAATCACAGTCCCATTTGCACTTATAGAAAAGGTAGAAATGGTAGTAAAAAGAACAAAAAAAGGAAAAGCAGCTGGATTGGATAAAGCACACACAGAGGAAATCCATGATGGAGGAGACAGAGTTGTGAAAGCACAGAGGAATCATTATACACGGTATCTAATAGCTGAGAATCAATAGCATTTATATAGCACTTACTACCTGCCAGGGAGTGTACTAAGTGCTTTACAAGTTATCTCATTGAAACCTCACAACAACACTTGAAGGTAGGTACTATTATTGTCACCTCCAGCCCACAGATGAAGAAACTGAGGCAAACAGAAGTTAAAGTGACTTGCTCAAGATCACATAGCTAGTAAGTGTCTGAGGTCACATTTGAACTCAGGTCTTCTTGACTCCAGGCCTGGTACTCAATTCACTGTGCCACTTAGATACTAAAGACATGAAAAAAAAATCTCAGACTTTATTCCTACTGAAAAAAGGTAACTGAGAGAACATCAGTAACCACTAACTTATGTGCCTACTCTCCCATCCGTTCTGAAATTTTATGAGTCATATACATATGAATAAAGGGCATTATCAGCGAGGGTATGAGTTGGGAACAAGCAAGCCTATACAAGTGATAGTCAACAACGGCCTACATCTTTATCATTTCACAATCAGCTGAAAGAAATGGAGAATGCAAGGTCCTATCATTCTTACTGTATGTTGATTATGAAAAAATGACTCGGCAGAACAAAATTCTGCCTAACAGCTCGTTAAAGAATTCTTGGAAAATATAACTGCAGAAATAACCTTATTCAATGACCCTTTGATATTGAGCATCAGCTGAGGCACAAAAGGAAAAGCGGTGTGACAGTACAGACCCAGGACAGGGTGCGTGTGCATTGTCATGTCCTCTACACGTTCTGCTTTGCATGTTTGTAAGGTCTTCTTGGAAGAGATTTGTGATCCCTCAAAGGAATTTGGTCTGGACATCCACACAGGAAAGACCAAGGGGATAAAGAACATATTTTGTCTAGATTTCAGCATGCATTTGGATAGATGTCCATATTGAGCTCGTTCAACAGTATGTACGTCTGGGACAGACAGTGCCAATGTGCAATGGAGGATAAGAGTTAGTTGTGTTCATTTTGAGAAATTGTAAGGTTCTTTTACTGATCCCAAACTTCCCATGAAAGCAAAGGCTCACTTTTTCAGTACTAACATTCTTTTTTTTTTT
>JAQQSW010007841.1:0-13607 GCA_028646575.1 Pseudocheirus occidentalis
GGCCACCACCGGTTCCAGCAGTTCCCTTCCCCCACTGCTTCTTTTCCCTGGGGGCAGATTGGCCAAACTACTTTTCCTTCCCCAAATTAAGTTTCAAAGTTTCACTTTCACTGACCATCTCTAATCCTGGTTTGCTGGATGTGAAGATTCCCTCAGGTGCAGTAGATCTTCTCTGAAGTAGACTCACACTGAGGCTTGGGATGTTCAGCTCCCCCTGATTGCCCTGGGGCCGGGCCTGGCCATGGCTGTTGTTTTGGGCTGGGTTGGTCTTGGCTCCTGGCCGGCAGGCCTGCCGGATGAGTCCCTCCTGCAGAGCTGCCCCTCTCCAATCCCTGTTTTTCATGCCTTGGTAGATGTGGAGGTGCTGGAGGCTGTAGATCTTCTCTCCTGCAGACTGGCTCGGCTCAGCTCCTTTCCCCGCCCTGGGCCTGGCCGTGATCTAGGCTTCAGGCTTTGCCGGCCCGGTTCCCGGGCCCGCCGTGATGAGCCCCTGCTGCCAAGCTGCCTTCAGCGAGAGATGTGTTTTCTGTATTTTTGTGAGTCTGAGAGTCCTAGACTTTGTCTGGGGTCATATTTTATGGGTGTTTTGGGTGGTTGTGTGGGAGCTGCGGTACCTTGCTGCTTCTACCTTGGTCAAGTCACTTAACCTCAATTGCTCTTCCAAAAAAATATATTGGACTATCTGAAAGCCATGATCAAAAAAAAGAGCCTATAAATCATCCTTCAAGAAATTCTCAAGGAAAATTGCTCTGATAGTCTAGAACCAGGGGGAAAAATAGAAATCAAAAGAACTCTTTCAATTAAATTATATTTATTTACTTAAAATACTGTTGTGTTATAAGAAATGATGGAAAGGGCAAGATATATGAGAAAAATCATATGAGAAGATGCAGAGTGAAATAAAACAAATCAGGAAATGATGTATACAATAATAACATTATAAAAGTGAGCAGTTCTGAAGATGTAAGATCTCTTATTGAAGCAAGAGCCAATTATGATTCCAAAGGTCTGATGATGAAGTCTACTACTTTCTTCTCAACAGAATGATCGCTTTAAGGTGCAGAAGGAGAGATGCACTTTTTAGATATGGCAAATATGGACATTTTATTTGCTTAACTGACAATAAATATGTGTTACAAGATTTTTTTTATTTCTCTCCCTAATTAGACTATGAATTATTTTATCCATGAGCTGTATTTTTGCCTTTATTTGTATCCCTAGCTCTTGCCACAACGCCTGGCACACAATAAATGCTTAGTAAACAATTGTTGAATTAATTTTATTCAATGGTAGAAGGAATGGGAGAAAGAAAAAAATAATTCTTAATTGAAAAACAACAACAATAACATGTCCCCAGGAAAGGCAGCATGGTACAATGGTTAGATGTTAGATCCACATATTCAGGAACATTCAGACCTGCCACTAATATATGTACACATTAGCTGAATGTCCCTGGACAAGTCCCTCCACTTCCTAGTGTCCTCAGGCAGCTCTCTATGACTATAACTTGCATAGCAGGTGCTGATTTATTTTGAGGAAGTGAGTCTTCTCCTTAGGAATTTTTTATACTAGTGATGACAAACTCAAGTAGAAACGGGGGTCACTAAACCATCTGTAAGGATCCTTTCAAGCCTTACAATTGACTCAGAAAACCACACATGTGTATATATTTCTTCTCTTAACATAGCAACGCATTAAAATCAGAGAGGAACTATATTTTAATCTGGTTCAAGCCAAGCTCAGGAGTAATGTGGACCACCTGCAGCTCCCAGACCATGTGTTTAACACCTCTGCTCTACAGCAACAAAATCAGAAATAGTTTAATATATATGTATATATTTCCTCACATTTTCTTTCTCTATGTTCCTTCATTTTTTCTTCTTTCTCCTTCTTTCCCTCTCCCTCTCCCTCTCCTTTTTTCTTCCTTTCTTTCTCTTTCTTCTCTTCCTTCTTTCTCTCCCTTCTTTCCCTCTTTCCTTCTTTCCTTCCTTCCTTCCTTCCTTCCTTCCTTCCTTCCTTCCTTCCTTCCTTCCTTCCTTCCTTCCTTTCTTCCTTCCTTCCTTCCTCCTTGTGAGCAGTCATTGTTTTCTTTTTTGCTTTTATATGTCCAGTGTCTGGCACATAATATGGATTGAATAAATGTTTGTTGATTGACTTTTGGATGATTCCTTACAACAGTGCTAAGGGATTAGCAAGAACAAGTAACACTCTCCTATTCGATGGGTAAAATGACTTTCTCCCAAGGTTTCACAACTCTCTTAAAATTGAGAGAAGAATTCAGGTTCCCTGTCTTGTTATTCCAATGCCTCTTACATTTCATCATTCAGATCTCCTAGAAGTGGCCCTGTTTCTAAGCCCAGGGAGGAATTTCTATGGAACCATGAGAGGAGAAGCTCATTTGAAAGAGATACATCTGGTTCATAGGGCAGCAAGTTTTCCATCCCTGGAAGACTTCAAGCAAAGGTTAGATGACCATTTATTGAGAATGTTGTAGACAAGATTATAGAATTGGGCTGAGGTTAGATTAGATGGTCTCTGAGGCGTCTTCTGGCTTATTGCATATGAACTCCCTGCAACATCAGTGCAGAAAATCGACGGATTCCAATAAGGACTGGGCTGACTCCGGCTTTCACATTGTGTCTGTCACTGCTCATTGCCACAGCTATAAGTAATAGAGAAGGAGATGTTGCAGTGACTGGGGAAGGACACGTTAGAACTATATTAAAGGCAGAGGCAGGAGGGGGGAGTCAACTGACTTTCCTTAGCACAGATTCATTTTTCCAGTGTCTGTTTCCTCCATTCAGTCTCCAGTGGATAATAGCCAGGGCCCAAGGAAGGATTTCATTTTGAACAATGAAAATAAAACAAAGAAGGAAGTGGGACAAGGACAATGAGGGCACATTGTGGGAGGAGGGAGAAAAAGAGATGAGTTTAATGACACTGTTTGGCTCCATTGTCTTTGATCAGTTTTCAAGGACTGTTGGATCCATTGTCTCATTTGTCCTCAGTAACAGCCTCATGAGGTATGTAGGATGCAAATTGGAGATAAGGAGGCAAAGGTTCAGAGTTGTTGAAGGCCAATTGGTTCAAGGTTACAAAGTCACAGCTGAGCCAGCAGCAGAACTCTGGTACCCTGACAGAGCTCCAACTTATGCCTTCTACAAAAAATCAGTGAGTTGGATTACCAGTATTGCTGTGGGCTATAATTACCATTCCTGTAGTAGGAAGAGACCTCAGAGAACTTCTAGTCCAGACTGGACACAAATTCTGCTTATGGCATCCCTGGTAAATAGTCATTCAGTATCCACTAGTGATGTGATTGTTGTCCATTCTCAAAGAGGACCAAAATGACATCATTATGCTAGAGTCAAGTTACAATGCATTGGACTGTAGCTGATTAGACTAATATGAGCTCAGAATGCTCTCCCACAGGTCAGGCACAAATAGTCCATGTAAATACTTGGAGTGGATTCTCTAAATTTGCACATTTTGCATTTCTTTTGAGCTATTTCAATTCTGCTTTGCTCACAGAGCACAGCACCTTCTCTGATGAGGGTATGCCATGCTGAGTGGTCCTGTGCCAGTGTCTCCCATGTCACATGATCAATTCCAAAGTTCTTTTTTTCTTATGACTCACCATTTCCTTTCTTTGTACAAAATAGTGGATAATCATACCCTGGCTGGGGAAAAATGGTGGTTTTATTTTTTTATTTTTTTTTTTTGCTTTTTGGAGGGCAGTTGAGGTTAAGTGACTTGCCCAAGGTCACACGGCTAGTTTTTTTTTGTGTTAAGTGTCTGAGGCCGGATTTGAACTCAGGTACTCCTGACTCCAGGGCCGGTGCTCTATTCACTGCGCCACCTAGCCGCCCCAAAATGGTGGTTTTAGGTTTGAACCAGCCATTCTATCCTGAAGCATCTATTTTGAGGGTTTGAGACTAGCATCTTTAGCCTCAGCATCATTGGGTTTGGACTTGGCAGGCTTAGCAGCCTTGGAATCAGACTTGGAGGCCTTGGAATAAGATTTGGTGACCTAGGGGACAGATTTGGTAGCCTTGGGATCAGACTTACTGATGTTGGCAGCTGACTTGATGAACTTGAGGTCAGTGGGCTTAGCAGCCTTGAGGTCAGTGGGCTTAGTAGACTTGTAGTCAGTGGTTCTGGCAATCTTAGAGTCAGGCTTTGTGATCCTGGAGCCTGGACGGTTGATGCTGATCCTAGGGCCTGGATGCTTGGTAGCCATCTTGTGGCCAGCACACTGGGTACTGGCCTTGGGGATCTTGGGTCTGAGGAGCTTGGTTTTGGAGGCCTTGGTGCTTAGGGTCTTGATGGTCTCTTCTCAGGCCTTGATGGCTTTGTCATTGTTGGCCTGCATCTTCTTCAGCCCCTTCTTGTTATGTTTCTTGGCAAAGCACATGTTTTTCAGAAACTTGGGGTCAAACCCCTTTCAGAGATTCATAACTTTGTGACTTAGGTTTCTTGAAGCCATTTCTGTGCCATTTTCATGATTGGTTGTGGATGGTATGGTTCTTAGACTTAGCCATCTTTACACTGCAGCCTGCGCTAACAGGCACTCCCTGATTCCAAAGTTCTTAAGAGAGACCTTGAGCGTGTATAGTGACAGAGAATTCACTACCAGTTGCCCTCCTCCATGGCCCTCCAAAGAAACCTATTCTAGAAGTCTATGATAGAAAACATATCTCTTGATCAATGCCTGATATGTCATGAAATGCATGTAAGCAGGCAATGAATGAAATATATTCAATTCCCAGTTATCTGTTTTATGAATTATGTTTGACCAAAATGCTCCTTTCTGAACTTAGGCTCTCCTTACCCTTGGCTAAGCCTCAGGCTCCCAGCAGCGGGGTGGAGCAGAAGGGGGTCTCAGTTGAGCACAGTGGGAGGGAGGAAAAGTGTGGATCTCTGTTTGAAAGCTTATTTGCATATGCCTGTGAGAGACAACATTTCTAAAGACAGCAAGAGCTGATAGCTCATACTGACTTAGTCCTTTCACTGCAACAGAAAGAACATTGAATTTAGAGTTGGAGGACCAGTATTCAAATTCTGGCTTTGTGACCTTGAGCCAGTCATTGACCTCTGAGCCTCAGTTTCCTCATCTGTAAAATGAGGGAATTAACCTAGATAACCTTTGAGGTACCTTTTAGCTTTGTCTATGATCCCACCATCATGGAATTTATGATACTAGAAGCAGCAAAATATAGCGGTTAGAGTATTATGCTTGGGGTCAGGAAGAATTGAGTTAAAATCTGATTTCAGATACAGCTGTGTGACATTGGGCAAGTTACTTGGCCTCTTTCAGCTTCAGTTTACTTATAGTGAGGATAATGATTGCACCTACATCCCAGGGGTTTGTGAGGATCAAATGAAATAATATGTAAAGTGCTTTGTAAACATTCAGGTACACGGGGTATACCAAAAGTCTTAGTGCAGCCTGCATAAATGCTGCCTATTACTATTAACCCAAATTTTCCCAAGCATAAATTATTTTATATCATCCTCATGAATCCCAGATTGTTATCAACCCCATTTTACAGGTGAAGTGAGAGGCTAAGTGGCCGGCCCCAGTCCCACAAATAATGTCAGATCTACCAACTTTGAGTGCAAGATGCTCACCTTTCAGGTTACAGGTGAACGTGAGAGCTGGAAGCGACTGCTTTGGCAATCTTCTTCAGTCCTTTCCTGTATTATGTGCCTGGTCAATGACATCCCATTCTGAGTATGAAAATCACCAATGAGTAGGAATCTACTATCCCCAATTCAGCTTACTCCACATTACAATTGTCCCAATTATTAAGACTATTTTTCTTCATTGGGAGCTATTTTTTTCCTCTTTGAAACTTCTACACATTGCTTCTAGTTCAGTCCTCTAGCATTAAAAAGAACAAGTCTTATCCCTCTTCCATATTCTAGCTCATCAAATACTTGAGGATATCCCCCATTTTCCCCTCCCACCAATCTTTTCTTCTCCAAGCTAAATAATCCTAATCATTTAAGTCAATTTATTTTATCAGGATAGTCTCCAGCTCAATGACAGAAGATGGTCCTGGACATGGTCCTTCCAATGTGGTTTCACCAGTATAGTGAACAAAGGAATAATGGTGACTCATTCTAAGCTTGTAGACCACTAAAATCACAAAGCTTTGCAAGATGAATAGTTATCTAACCTTACCTTCTTTCATCTTGTACTTTGAAGGAAGGTTTTTCTAGAAATAAATATTTTATGGATATCCTTTGTTTTTACATTACCTGCATTTCCATCCAGTGCATTACTGTCTCCCTGCCCCCAACCTAGAGAACTTCCCTTTAGTCAGTCAGTCAACAAACATTTATTAACTATCAACTTTGTGCCAAGCACTGTGTCGAGTTCTGAGGATACAAAGAATGACAATAATAGTTCCTGACCTCAAGGAGCTCACAGTCTAATTAGGGGAGACAACATGCAAGCAACTATGTACAAAAAGAAGAAAAATTGGAGGTAGTCTCAGAGGGGAGATCTTACTCTTAAATGGAACTGGGAAAGGTTTCTTGCAGAAGGTGCGATTTTATCTGAGACTTGAAGTAAGCTATGGAAGCTAGGAGATTAGAATGGCGAGCATTCCAGGCAGGCAGGAGCAGGGGAGCAGCGAAAATGCACACAACCTAAAGGGGGAATGGCTTGTGTGACTATTAGCAACATATTGATATTGAAAATCTACAGATATCCTAATTGAGACATATTTATTTATTTCTTTATTTATTTTTTTATTGGAGGCAGTTAGGGTTAAGTGACTTGCTCAGAGTCGCATAGCTGGTGAGTATCTGAATCTGGATTTGAACTAGGGTCTAGGACCAGTACCCTATCCACTATACCACCTCTTGTGCCAATTAAGAGATATTTAGAGAAAATCATTAAAAAGAATGTTATTTATCATTGAAGTAGTAGAAAGAATGCCGGATTTGGAGTTTTTAAAAATCTGAATTCACATTCTGGTTTTTCAGTAACTTGACCACTCTGGTTTCTCATAGGGTTATGTGATAGTAAATCTTTACAATGATGTCATATCCATCACTTTACCCAGTGTCTCCTTATAAGCCACAGACTACAATAAGACCTCCCATTTGGCTTTCACAACCCTTTATAATATGGCACCAGGCCATCTTTCCAGACTTAAGCATTCTCCCTTCCCTATACTTGATGGTCCAGTCAAATTGGCCCCCTCTCTGTTTCTCACATAACACTCCATCCACCATCATTGTGCCTTTGCAATGGCCATCCACCATTTCTAGAATGTCCTCCCACCTCATCTCTGAATCACAGCATTCCTTACTTGCTTGAAGTCAGCTTAAGTATCACCTTCTTCACCACATCTTTCCTCATACCCTTGATTACTTGTGCATACTCTCCCTAACTGGGTGGTATTTATTCTGTAGTTCCAAATGCCAAAGGAATCACAGGAGCAGTCCTTATCTCTATATTTATTCTGTATAGTCTCATATATAAACATTTTCTCTCCTCTAAAAGAATGTAAGATGCTTGGGGGTACGCATTGTTTCATTTTTCTTCTATATCTAGAACACCTTACACAATGCTTGGCTCATAGTAGGCATTTAACAAATGTGCAGGCTTTTTTATTGATTGATAATAGATGGACTTGGCTTCTACTTCATATACTACTAATTGTCTGGGAGGCAGTATGATGTACTGGCATCAGAAGGTCTAGGTTCCAATACTGGTTCTTACCTGTGTGACCTTGGGTGAATAATTTCCATTCCCTAGGTCCCAGTTTCTTGATGGATGATATGAGTTCACAGGAGAAGACCTCTAAGGTTACTTCCAGCTCTAAATCCTACCTTTTATATGGTTTGTCTACCATCCTAGTTATTGCTTGAGGCAGCATAGGAAAGTGAAAAGATTGCTGAATTGGGAGTCAGAATGCCTTGGGGGGATGGAGGAGAGTGGCTTCTGGACCCATGATGTCATTTGTAGAGGGGTATCTTGAGGAGAAAACTCTTGCGATTTCACTGGTGTAAGCGCAGGGCTTCTTAAACTTTTTCCACTTGTGACCTCTTTTCCTATTTTGGTAGTATTTGTTGGTGTTGTATGGGCATGATGGCACGAGCAAAGCAAAGTGCGCATGCTGTATACTGAGAACCAGGGCTGCCATGAAGTTGTGCGTTGTAACATGGGCAAGAGCTGCCAGAAACACCTCAGATTCAGTATGCTTTTGATTTTGAATCAGTTTCTGGTCATTGAGCATTTAGAAACCTTTTGCTATTGCCAATTTTTTCTCAACCCTATATGGGGTCATGGCCCACAGACAAAGCTACATGGCTCCTTAAAGAAGCACTGGATAGAGATCTTTTGGTGAGAAAACTTCTTCTGGATGTCAATCAGCAAAATATTTTGCTTCAGACATCACTCTTACTCTCACCATTTATGTTTTAAGAAAAAGAATCCCTTTGTTAATTTCTTTTGCTTGTACCAGCATCATTTGAGTAGGAAACACTTTGGTAACACTCCTCCAATAACTATATATGGGAAGGTGACACTAACCATAGCATGAGTTAGGGGAAGTGGAAAAGATAATATGGGAAGAGTTACAGGACACTGAGAAGTGGTGTGGTATATTGACTCTAAGGAATATGGAAGAGCTGAGTTTGAATCCTGACTTAAACATATACTATCTATGTGATTCTTGGTAAGCCACAATCTCACTAAATCTGTTTTCTCTCTATAAAATAAAGGAGTTTGACTTACTGGCATTAAAGTACTCTTCCAGTTTGAAATCTATGATTTGGTGAGCTCCTGTAACTTGAAATGTAGTCTATGATCTCTGATTTCATTGATACAAGAACCCACCTACCGTGAAAGACATGGAAGGTTTTCTTACTGAGTTTCCATGGCTGAAAAATTCATTCCCTACCCCCATAACCTCCTAGGAGGTGATGAGCCTCTTTAGACTTGGCTAGAGCTGGTCCAGAAAGGAGAAGCCACAGTCCCTCCTGGACCCATATTTGAAACTGAATAGGCTTTGAGGGATCTCTGTTGACACAGCCTTAGGGAACACAGAAAGACTCTGACAGACAAAAATGGTGGTGGGTGAGAATGTAAATTGCTTGAGGCCATGGGATATTCTAGCATTTGTATCAGTACTCCCAATTTAGTGTGTTGTGTATAGAAATTTCTCAATAAAGTCTTGTTGAATGAACAAACAAGTGAATGAAAGAAAAAATGAATGAGTAAATGAATGACTAAGGCCTCAATACGCTGCTTGAGGGCAGAGACTGCTTTGCATTTGTCTTGTATCCCTCAGCTTGCACAATATTTTCTGCATTATAGGTACTTAATAGATTTCTTGTGGAATGATTGCACAAAGGAATGAATGAATGAAGAGTGACCTAGAGAGAATATAAGTGACATGGGGGAAGGAATCATTTTGCACTGTTCTTTTTTTAAATTTTGAGGACATTGTCTTACATATGCATATAGTAGATGCATAGCATGTGTTGAATAAATTAATTAATATTGAGAAACATTCCTGGTAAATGAATCTCTGTCACATGCTCACCATATGGTCTCTACCTTGCCCAGCTAGTTGTTAGACTTCCCTGACATCTCTCATCTTATTCTTATACCCTATTTCTTAAGATAGAAGAGAAGAATGCTTAAACAGTCCTCATTACCAACTTCTTTGCATCACAGCAAAAAATGGGGCTCAGCAATTCATGTGGCACATGAATATAATAGATTATTACTATCCACAAGAAACCGTGCATTTGTTGACTATAGAGAGGCATGGGGAGAGATATAATGAACTGATGCAAAGTGAGATATTAGCAGAACCAGGACTTCAACAATGGAAATCAAAATAACAGTAACAAAACAATTTGAACTGAATTCTTTGAAATTATAACAGCGAAGCTTGACCCTAAGGAAAAGGTAGAAGGAGTCTTTGTAGATGTACAGGACTGTGTATAGAAATTTCTCAATAAAGTCTTATTAAATGAACAAACAAGTGAATGAAAGAAAAAATGAATGAGTAAATGAATGAATAAAGGCCTCAATACGCTGCTTGAGGGCAGTCTATATATAATGCATATAATGTGAGACTTTGCTATTTAGGTTAGTTTTTTTGGAGCTGATTTTCCCCTCTAATTCTTTGTCATATAAATAGTTCTCTTTGTGGGGAAGAGGATGGGATACATTGAGAAATTTAGGTGATATAAAAACATAAGATAACAATAAACTTTTACATAAAAAAATAGAAAAAAACTCATTTGGAGCAGCTCTCCTGATCCAGGGAGCTTGCTCTCAACACTTGTTGGAGATCCCTTCCCATGCCCCAGAATAGCAGCAATTGTCACCATTCCCAGAGATGCTCCTCTTCGACATTTTTGTTCCATCTGACTGGCAGAAGGGAAGGAGGGTAGAGAGGTAGGAAGGGAAGAGTAGGGGGAGCCAATTTCCAAATTCGTGGAATGCTTTTCAGTGGGAAGAGGGAAGACAGGCAGGGAGGCAGATTCGTGAGCTTTCCGTTTCTTTAAATAAACCAAAGGCATCTCCTCAGAGGCCCTCGTCCACAGTGGAAGCCATGCGTGGGAGCCATCTTGGGAACCTTCTCCTACTGCTCAGCTATCTTCCCAGACTTCTCAATTGGAATTCAGTGTGCTTCCCAGCTCTGGCTATGAGCTAAGCCAATCCACCCCCAGCAGAAAGTTGGGGGAAACTGGTGGTTGGCAACAATTCTAAGCAGCCCAAAAGGATTTACCCCTGACCAGGGCTGGTCTTTAGGAAAACCAGCAAGTTGGCAAGGCTTGTGTTTGATGCCTCCTGCTTCCTCTTTTCTTACCTTTTAACTCAATAGTGACACTTTCACCACTAAACTTGACAGGCATATAATAAGTACCTAATAATTGCTTGCATCCTCCTTTCTTGCCATCATCCTATCCTTTGTTCTTGTTTTTTAAATTTAAAAATATTTATTTTAACATGTCTTGTTTATGCTTTTTTTAACCTCCATAATTTTGCATAACTGATGCCCCCCAAGTACAACGTTCTCTTCTAATAATAATAATACTTAGCATTTATATAGTGCTTTAACATTTGCAACGCACTTTACAAATAACATCTCATCTGAGGCTAACAACCCTATTGCTATTGCTATTCCCATTTTGCAGATAAAGAAATTGAGGCTGGGGGACATTAAGTGATTTGTGCAGAGTCACAAATAAGTAACTAAGACAGCATTTAAACTCACCTCCTTCTGCTTCCAAATCTGGTACTCTATCCAGGCACCACTTAGCTGCTTCCTTATAACAGAAGTGGTCAAGCAAAGCCAACTTGCACATTGACAGAAGATGAAACTACTGTAGTCTAACATCTTTCTAATGAGGGGAAGGACACATATTTCATCTTCAGTCCCTTAGAACCAAAGCTATTCACTGAATTTCATCTGAATTCTGAAAATTTTTGTGTTATTCTATTTTTGGTTTTATTTTTTGTTCGTTGTATATTTTGTTTTCCCTCCAACCTTTATTTTTAAGGAAAAACAAACATTGGTTAATATCACTGTATGTATAAAACATTATGAAAGTCCCCATCCTCACTGGACCAAGTGAATGATGAGGATTGTATATGTTGGCTTAGAAGGGAACCTTAGAGGATCCCTTATGCAACCCCTTCACTTTACAGATGAAGAAACTAAGATTCAAAGTGATTTGATCAGGGCCATTTAATAAGTGCCTGAGGTAAGATTTGAACTCAGGTCCTCATGATTTCTTGCTCCTCTAAATCCTCTGATCTTCTCACCTACAATAACTTCCTCTTACATTCAGCTGGTGCTTTACAGTTTGTGATGGACTTTCATATTCATTATCATATTTAATTCATATAACAATCCAGGTAGTATTATACCCATTTTAATGATAAGGAAACTGAAGACCAGAGAAGTTAAGTTGGCAGAGGAACATGAACAGAAAGGGGAGGCCATCTTGGTAAGGATAAGTGATCCTGACTTTGAAGTTTTGTCAAATGTTAACACTTATTGTACGCTTCACTCCCATCCTTCTGGGGAAGTAGCTTTCAGAATCCTTTGGTTAAATTTGGCCTGGAGTTGCAGAAAAGAGAATAGAATCAGAGGCTCCAAAAGTTGAAGTCATTAACTGTAGCTCACATTGTTCACAAGTCATGGAGCCAGGATTAGAACTCAGATTTAGCTACAAGTCCAAAACTTAATAAAGTTTTGTTTAAAACTTAATATTGCACAGTATCCCCATTTCTATTCCTTTTCACCTACACATCCTTAGCGTCCAGCCTTCACATACCCAGTTCTTCATGTCAATCCCCATATGATTCTCGGTCATTCCCCATTCAGCTCTGACAGCTAGCTCTATTCTTTGTTCCCAGCACCAAAGATTTGGGTTCTTAGACTTGAAGTTGGGTCTGGGTCCTAACCTGCTCCTAGAAAATCCATTCTTTCTTTCATTTCTCAGTTTCTTGGTGATCAGTTCAGAGAGTATGCCAAAAGGCTCGCCTTTCTCTTGAGGAAGAAGAAGATCCTTATTCAGAGACAGACTTAAAGACCGAGGAAAATGGAAGGGCAGAGACAGAGAGGGAAAAAGAGAGTGAGAGAAATAGATGAAGGAGACAGACAAGACAGAGAGAGAAACCAGAGTGAGAAGAGCACGTGTTGTATGAGTGTATCATTGACCGAACTTGAATTGAAACTAACAGAACAGGAAAGCTTCACCTCTTTTTTATGCCCTGGCCTCCTCACTCCTCTGACAATCTGGTAAAGCCTATATTTTAGAACCATATTTTAACTGTTTGAGATTAAATATGAGAGATTGCAAAGGAAATCAATTGCATTGAAACATGATTATCAAAATATTTCTATATAAATTAAATTATTCGACCCCAGGCTCAGAACCCCTGCTAGAGAGTTACTGGATCCTCTCTCACCATGGAATAATGAGATTTCTAAGTGGCAGGTCTTGTTTAGGGGAAAGTGGTCATAATATTGGAATCTGAATCACTGAGCCAGATCTCAACTCTGAATGAGCTGAGGTTGGAAATGAGAGATGGAGCTAAAGATTGTCCAAAGAAATGATGTCAACCTGGCAGGTCTCTTAGAGACCACTGAGTCTTATTGTGCAAGTGAGGAAGCTGAGTACTAACCCTGGTACTGTAGTATTAGAGTTGGAAGGGAATTCAGAAACTATCAAATAACCCAAACTATTCATTTTTTGGATGAAGAAACTGAGGCACAAAAAAGTTCATTGGCTCACCCAGGGGCACAGAACTATTAAGTGTCAGGGTGGCTAGATATTGCAGTGAATAGAGCACCGGCCCTGGAGTCAGGAGGACCTGAGTTCAAATCTCTCCTCAGACACAATACAAAAACTAGCCATCTGACCTTGGGCAAGTCACTTAACCCCAATTGCCCTATCTTTCCCCCTCCAAAAAAAAAAAAAAAGAACTATTAAGCATCTTGTGCGAAACTCAAACCCAGACCTTACTGATTCCAACTCCAACATTATCCATTGTTCTCTCCTTCTTTTATCTGCTACCCCCCTGGTGTCCACAAATCAAATTTCAAATTTCACCTCCA
>JAQQSW010007842.1:0-13606 GCA_028646575.1 Pseudocheirus occidentalis
GGCAGAGACAGAGTCAGAGACAGAGAGACAAAAACAGACAGAAAGACAGAGCCAGGAAGACACAGAGAGAGACAGACAGAGACACGGAGAAAGAGAGAGACAGAGACAAAGAAAGAGAAACATAGATGGAGATAGTGATATAGAGACAGAGAGAGAAAGCTTTCACTGTGGTCCATTTACAAAAGACCAGCCTGATGGAGGGACCAGGCCCAGAGGCAGAGGAGGGAGTAGCTGCCTAGAAGCCAGATGACCTGGGTCCTTAGTCTCAGATCAGTCACTAGCTAGTTATGTGCCTGGGTGGGTCATTTAAGCTCTCTGAGCCTCAGTTTCTTCACTTACAAAATATGAAGCTAAAAATACCTTTCCTCCCAGGATGAGGATTGTGCAAGTGCTCTGTAACCATATAATGCCATGTAGGTTTCATTATTGCAGAATCTCAGAGAAGGGAGGGATCTCAGAGGTCACCTAGTAACTCTGTCAAAAATGAAGTCAGTCCAGAATATCTGGTTCTTAATGAAGACAGTCTGGCTCTTCAGGATCAGCACTTTCCTTTAAAGATGTTTACTATCTGTTTAATGGTATGTAGTCCCTTAGTCCCCTAGAAAAGCTAGGGTTTGAAATACTCTGAATCAGTAAACATTTAAAACCAAGCTCATGAGCCCCAACAGATGCGTTTCCTTTTACTAGCTAGTCAGAGGATGCTGCATTCTGACTCAACTAAATCTCCCCGGCCTCCACACAAGGCATTCTAGAATTTTGCCAGGAATCAATGTCAAGCTCACCGGCCTATAGTTTGGAGATTCTACTCTTTCCTTCCTCCCATTCCTTCCTCCCGTTCCTTCCTTCTTCTTTCCTTCCTTCCCTGATGTTCCTTCCTTCCTTCCTGCCTTCCTTCCTTCCTACCTTCCTTTCCTTCTTCCTTTTCCTCCTTCCCTTCCTCCCTCCCGTTCCTTCCTTCCTTCCTTCCTTTCCTTCTTTCTTTTCCTCCCTCCCCTCCTCCCTCCCGTTCCTTCCTTCCTTCCTTCCTTCCTTCCTTCCTTCCTTCCTTCCTTCCTTCCTTCCTTCCTTCCTTCCTTCCTTCCTTCCTTCCTCCCGTTTGTTCGTTCCTTCTTTCCTTCCTTCCTCTCTCTCTCTTTCTCTTTTTTTAAAAAGTTGGAACAACACTTGTCCTCCTCCAGTCCTAGATAATCTCTGGTCTTTCGAAGGGTCCCTGACAGAAGCTCAGGGGTTATCCACCATCAAAAAGAGTCACTTGCTGGGCTAAAGCAACCAGTTACTCAGGAGACTGAGGCTGGTGGATCTGCTGAGCTGCAGTGGACTAATCTGATCTAGTACCCACACTAAGTTCTGGCATCAGTGCGGTGGGTAAATGTAGTGGGGGAGGAGTGTCACAAATCTAGGTCAGATAGGGAGACCCTAGTCTTTAAAAGAAAAAAAAAAGAAACAGAAGAAGCAGCACTGGTTTGTTTTTGACTTGTGAACTATGGCCTCTTCCACAGAAGAAACCTAGGAAAATATTTTCTCTGTGATTCTTTCATCCCAGCATCTGCACACTCCTAAACACACACACACACACACACACACACACACACACACACACACACACCCTAGGGATGTAGAAGAATAAATGACATCATTCTTGTCCACTGTCCCAGAGTGCTCTGAATTTGCCATTGACTAATTGTAAATGCAGGAATGCTTAGTGTGGGTCAAAATACTATGATCAAACACAGACCCAGCAGCCCCTGCAGTAAGTCCAAGAGATGATTCTCCAGGGTCTGGTACCTTCAGGGGACTCAATACTAATTGGGAAACACCAGTAATGATGGTAGCACATATTTATATGAAGCTTCATGGTGACAAAGTGTTTCATTGGCTTTTCAATCATTTAAACTTCACTCTTTTGAGAAATGGACAGAGCCAAGAATGAATGAAACATGTCAAAAGAAAACCAATGCTGAATACTCAGCCTCTTCTCTCTTCAGTCCCAACGCCTTTTGTTCCTCCTGATCTCTATGAAGGCCTCATTTCTAATTTAAGGTACTGCTGTCCTGGCCTGGAAGCTCTGTTCTTTTCCAGGATAGGAGGAAGTAGTTGCTAAAATGTGGAGAGCAAGAACAAAGAACTCATTAGGATTAATCATTCATTCCAAGTTTCCATCCCAAGAATCTCTATTGATGATCTTGGACACAAATGAAAGGATAATTAAGAACATAATGCAAATTATTTCAAGCTCAGTAATTACCTCAATAATTGAAATTTTCTACATTAAATCTGAAATTTTCAAAACTAACATTTTTTCTCCCAGTATAATTAATCCCCCATGTAATTAGTTTACACAGTAAGACCAATGATTCAGATAAGGGTGGATGTCTGAGTGATCATAAATGTAAGTTGTCCCAAAGGCCACCTTCAGGAAACAAGTTGAGGATAAAATTTTTGATGGATTGGGGAAGTTTATTATGGTTGTTGCCAAGTGGGGGGGGGGGAAGAAAGGTTAGCTGAGCACCATAGGTATTGTCCTATATTTCCAGGGGGAATGATGGGGGGGGGAGGAAAGTGACAAGGAGTGGGAAACAGTGTGGGTAAGTCCTGTGGGCTTCCTGCAGCCCCTCTACTAGAAAAAAAAGTCTCTCTGCTAGCACTAGGCTGGTGCCTGCCCCACCAGCTCATTTCACATTGAGCCACCCCCACCAGAGGGCAATGCTTATTAACTACAGCTGCTGCTTAACCAACAAGGAAATCAGATCAGAGAGGTGAGAGGCTTCTTATCCTCCCAATCTTAACTTTGGAGCCAGAAAGTCTCCATTCTGCAGGAGTCCTGAATACTGCTCACAAATGCCAGGCCTGCTGAAGGTCGCTTGGCTCAAAGGTCAGCCTTCTTTGGTCCAGGTTAGTAAGAGAGTTCATTTTTTAAATCCTGGAAAGCTTGTAGCCCATTCTCTGTAAGCAGAATATAGCAAGAGAACAGGGAAAAATTTAGTTGAGACACACATAGTCCATCACCTTAAAGGCCTCCATGTAGCTTCTGTGGCTCAACCACTAAGTAATTTAAATACAGACTCATTTCCTACGGAAGAGGTCTCCAATCTTTTCTTATTCCAGGCCCCTATTTAAAATAAACAACAACAATAAAACAAAATGTTGAGCACACCCTCCCCAGTATATGTATGTTTACTTATTTATAAATTATTTATGTGTATTGCCATACTAATTACATAGTTGGTGTGCTGATGCCTACTAAAACTAGTTCTCCTTGAAAACAAATTGTTAAATTTGTGGTGTGATCAGTAATACCTCTGAAATAGGCAAATGCCACAAATTAGAGCTTGATTTATTGTTTTGTGGATTGGGCTTTTAAAAGTGATGGAAAAATCTTAATAAATACAGGTTAAACTTAAAAGTGTATTGTAGGGGTGGCTAGGTGGTACAGTGAATAGAGCACCGGCCCTGGAGTCAGGAGGACCTGAGTTCGAATTTGGCCTCAGACACTTGACACACTTACTAACCACGTGACTTTGGGCAAGTCACTTAACTCCAATTGCCCTCCGAAAAGCAAAAAAAAAAAAAAAAAGAAAAGAAAAGTGTGTTGTGATAATTTGGGGGACAGCTGTTAAATACTAATATGCCCCTGATTTCTAAAAGTTGTAAAAACTTAACAAAAACAGACATTAAAAATGTAAAAATGAAGTAATATTAGATTATAGAGAACCATTGAATAGGGAGTTACAGAGAGGGTTTGCTTTGGCAGCTGTAGGGAGAGACTTGAGGGAGAGACCAACTGGAAAGCAATGGTGGTAATACAGTAAGAGGTGATTAGCCCCAGAATTAAGGGATTGGCTGTGTGAGTAAGTAGAGAGAAGGTGATGGAGATGAGGGAGGTCATAAAACTGACAAGATCTGGCAACTGATCAACTATGGAAGGGGGAGGAAGAATGGAGAGCTAAAGTTAACACTGATGTTCCAAACCCTGGTAACTGGAAAGATGGTGGTTCCAACAGAAATGGGAGAGTTTAGGAGAGGAGTAGGTGAGAGAGGAAAGGTGATGAATTCTGTTTTGGATAGGTTGGGTTTGAAACTTCTACAGGACATCATGTTCAAAACAACCAATATGCAGTTGGCAATGTGGGATGGAGTTCAGGTATATATGAATCTGTGAATCACTTACCTAGAGTTAATTAAACCTATGGGATTTGATGAAGTCATCAGTGAAGAAAGCAGACAGAGTTGTAAAGACAGAGACATGGGCAATATCAAAGTCCATTGGACCAATAGTCCAAAGGAAGGCTATGGATGATGATCCAGTGGAGGAGACTGAGGAGGGGTGGTCAGATGGGTCAGAGCAGTATCATGATGACCCAGTGATGAGAATGTTCTGTAGAAGGAGAAGATGGCAAGCAAGTCAAATGCTTCCAAGAGCTTGAAAAGGATGAGAACTGAGGAAAGACCATCAGATTGGGAAGTTAATAGGTTGTTGGTAACTTTAAAGACAGTGATTTCAGTTAAGTGTGGAGTCAAAAATAACAAGAAGGTTAGTAATAACAAGAAAACCTGAGAGACTGAAAGGATAATATCCTTGATGGAAATAAGGACATTCAGAAGAAGGATGAGTTTTGGGTAAAGATAATGTTATCACAATCCATCCATGCCTGCTTGTCCTGTAATATTCATTCTTTTCCACTGAAAAATGAAAAATGGGAGAAGAGAACTGATTCACTAGCTATTGCCTAGGGCACAGAGCCTGCTTGATGAGGGGCACCTGAAGCAGCTACAAAGTAAAGGAGAAAAAAGGGTGGAAATACGATGGGTAGGGATGGACAGGGAATTTTGTTTGTCTAGCTCTGGTAGGTGCTTGGGTCCTATTAGGTTATAACTATCTTAACAGAATAGTCATGCCAGAGGTCAGCTATGGGAGAGGGTATGTGGAGGAGTGTTGAAGCGGATGGGGTAATTGTGTTAGAGATAGGCTCGTGACTGTCTGTGGGGAGGGATATTACACCACCTACCTTCCCACCCTCTGATTTGCTGATCACATAATTCTTGGGGTTAATCTACAGCCCGCTAGAGGTGTCATTCCATGATAAATTAGCCCTTTGGGGACTCTAAACTTCCCTCTGGAAACTATGGGTCTAGGGGACTGATCATTACCAATATGGAAAAAATCAATAGAAGATTTCACTTTTTTCCTGAGTTGTAATATCCTACCTATGATGCTAGGGGTACCAAAACGAGGTAATAGAACTGGTTCTGTTCAGAATTGCAATGTATCTCACAGGCCATCAGAACCTGTAGAGATAGGCTCTGTCCCAGATACCAATGTGTTTGAAAAGTATATCCTCCACCATCCACCACCCCTGCCCAGTCTTCTGCTTTCAAGATCCAGTCATTATCAAATTCCAAATTCTCCTTCCCACCATAGTGAGACAGTGCAAATTCCATCCTTTCCCTGGTTCCCCCATGCATCTGGCTTTGGGACTCTTGTATCTGAGATGCCAAGTAAAGAGCCAGGTATAATCATTATCAAAGACTACAAAGGGTTAATGCCTGCCCTGGCTGTTTGAATGTGACTCAGTAGAAATATCACTGTATTTAGTTAGATGATCATAGATCATATCCAGACTCTGTCACTTAGAAAGCTGTATAACCTTGGACAAATCATATCTCTCTGGGCCCTATTTTCCCTGTCTGTAAAATTATTAGGTTGGAGTCAATGACCTCTAAGTTTCCTCCTGGTACCAAATCTAGAACCCTAAATCTCTTTCAAATTCCTTTCATTTCTGGTGTTCAATGAAACCTAGTTTTTTCCTAGAGATAGCATCTCTCTTGGTAATCCTCTCCAAAGATGGCTGCCTCTTCTCTCACACCTTGACAGGAAGAAGAGTTGCAGACATTTATGGACCTTTGGGTTAATCTCACCCTTTTCTAATGAGAACTTAACTCATAGACTTCTCATATTCCCTGACCAACCTGTTCCTCAGTCTCCTGGTCTCCCAGTTACCCAATTTCTCAACTTGATGACTTCTTATCTCTAGCCTGCCTCAACTACACCCAAGAATGGTCATACCTTAAACACCCTGCCCCCATCCCCATCCCAACCAATTGAATTTGTCCTGGGAGTTAGAATTCCTGGTTATAGCTCTGGAGACTATTGAGTCTTTCCTGCACCTGAATAAGAATCCATTCTGTGACATGCTCAAGAAATGGCCATCCAGAATGAGAAAAATACTTCCATGGAGGGAGAGGGTGATGCCCTTACTGATATAGGTAGCTCATTTTACTTCCTGGTAGCTCTAATTTTTAGGAATGTTTTCCTTAAATCAAGCCTAAATCTGACTCTTTGCAAATTCTGCCCAATTCTGCCCAAATTCTGCCACTAATTCTCTCCTCTTCAGCCAAGTTGTACAATTGAACCCATCTTCTCATTATTTCTTCTCCTGCTAAACATCCCCAGTTCTTCCTCATAACTTATCTTCATATGACATGATCTTGAAGCCCAACACCATATTCATCATCCTTGAAGGTATGCTCTACTGATTTTCTGAAAACTCTGTAGTTTAGTTCCCTTCCAACTCTTAAGTCTATAAAATATCACATGATTCGCTCCACTCAGCTTCATTCCTAAGATATTAATTGCCCTACCCACATATAAATTTCTCTTGCATATTACCATGTTTTAGGAGCCAATCAACCACATCAGTCAGGGTAGGCTTACAACTTCTATTGTACTGGATTGAAATTCATTAGTAAAATCCAACCAAGAAGACATCCTGCCTTCAGAGGGTTGTATCATTATTATGAAAGTACTGCATTCAAACTTCTTAGAGTAGCACCCAAGGCCTGCTATACTGTGGTCCCTGCCTTCTCTCCCACTCCTTCTTTATGTATATGGGATTTAAGATCTTCCCCACTCATTAATAGGTCTCACATGGAGCCCATTAAGGGAAGCTTGCTTAGGGGAGGCTTGCTTATAGGAAGGCTTTCATACCTTTTCTTAATTTGTTATTAGACACTGAGTCACAAGGGTTGTGATGACCTCTGGCTCTAAAAGAGTATAAATGCTCTGAGGCTAGCATTTTGCTTTGCGGTTCACTCATTGGAAGAATGTTCTTGTGATCTGACCAGACGAGACTCTAGGTTGTGGTTAAGGAGGCCCGCCACACCCTTTGAAAAACCCAGATGTTCATGCTTCTCTCTCTGGTAACTCTGTATTTATTGCCTTGGTTAGACAATTGAATCTGTCTGCTGATCTGTGCTAATTTCTCAGACAGCTAGAAATCCTGTCTGTTGGTCTTTATTTATTTGCTTTTATTTTCTCTGTTTTCTTTGGATTTTTTTTTCTGAAGATCAGGGTATTGACTTTTCCCCTGAACTAATGAATTATTAAAAAGATTGTTCACCCCTTAAACAGGTATCTTTCCTAGTAAAGCAGATCTAAAAACCTGTGCTAGCAGCCATCCTGGGTATGCCAGTGTGGTTGCCAATACAATACCCAAACAGCTACCATTCCCTGTCCCTTCTTTGTACTTTCTTGGCTTTATCCTTTGCTCTTGCTACTGTCACTATCTGGAATCTTCTCTGACATCTGTTATAATCCTGCCTGTCTTTAAAGACTTCAAAGCTCAAATTATTTCCTTAATTATTCTAGCTGAAATTAATCTCTTCCTCTTCTGAATTACTACAGATCTTTGATTGGTAGGATTCTTATGGCACTGACTCTGTGCCTCATATAGGCATGTATGGATATTTCCCCTATTAAATTGTAAATTCCTGAAGAAAAGGATGATGTCTTGCTCATTAGAATATCCAATTATTATATCCCAATTATCCCATTATATTCCATTAGAATATCCCAACTAGCTCAGGGCCTTGCACATAGTTGTGATATAGTGGAAAGGATTCATGGTTTAGGGTTAGAAGACCTGGCTTTGCCACTTACTGATCATGAGATTTCTTTTTTTTTTCTTTTTGGAGGGCAGTTGGGGTTAAGTGACTTGCCCAAGGTCACACGGCTAGTTTTGTGTGTGTGTGTGTGTGTGTGTGTGTGTGTGTGTGTGTGTGTGTGTGTTAAGTGTCTGAGACTTCAGGGCCGGTGCTCTATTCACTGCGCCACCTAGCCATCCCGATCATGAGATTTCAAGTAAGTTACTTCACCCTGTGAGCCTCAGTTTTCTCATCAATAAAATGGGAATAATAATATACTAGCACTATCTGCCCCCACAAGATTGTTGTGAAAAATGTGCTTCATAAAGTAAAATGTAAGTTTCTTCAAGACAAGGACCATTTTCTTTTTCTTTTGTGGTCCCAGTGTTGAACATGGCACCTGGCTCATGGTAAGCACTTAATAAATGTTAAATTGAATTTAACTGAATGTAATTATGAATTGCTAGCAATAGTAATATAATCAGAGAATTAGAGCTAGAAGGAATCTTAGAGGTCATTTAGTGCAATCCCCTTATTACAGATGAAGAAAGTCGGGTGATTTGGCGAGTGTCACATGGCTAGTAAATGTCTGACTATTTTATGGAGAATTCACATGGAGATGAGAAGAAGCAATGCAGGGACACTCAAAGTCTCTCTGAGGAACTTTGGAATCAATTGTGAGACATGGGAGACACTGTCACAGGACTGCCTGGAGTGGCTTGCCCACGTGAGAGACAGTGCTGTGCTCTGTGAAAAAAACAGAATTGCTGTAGCTCCAACAAAATGTGAGACGCACAAATTTAAAGACATCTCCACTCTAAATGTTCATATGGACTCTTTGTACCTGACTTGTAACAGAGCCTTCTGATCTGGTCTGATCAGCTACTGTCGGACTCATTGTAACTTGATTCTAACATAGTGATGTCATTTTGGTCCTCTTCGAGAATGAGACACAATAACCAAGAGTCTGAGGCAGGATTCACATGCAGTATTCTATCCACTATACCATGATGCCTCAATGAATCAATGCATGAACAGCTGAATATACCTGAGTCTTGTTTCCAAGAAAAGCCTAGGGTTCAGAGGCTTTATTAATAAATTAATAGTTTATTAATAAAACCTTAGGTAGAGACACTCTAAGTAGGACTTCCAGCAACTACTGTCTAGATCAGAAATCAACCTTATCAGTCTTAATGATAATTAACCTAATCAACCTTAGTGAGTTATATACCTACTTGGATGGGAGTAGGTCAGGGCATAATCTGAAAGCAATTAAGCATTTGCCACCAGTTAAAGACACTTGTTAAGGTTTTTATTCCTTCTTTTCTATGGTTTTGACCTGGGTATCCCAAAGGTCCTTTTTTCAAAGGATGGATCTGACAAAGAGTTGATATCAGTTTTACAAAAAACCTTTGAAAATCAGCATCAATGCTGAAGTTATGCCCTGGTTCCTTTACTCCCTGTATTACTGCAGGCAAAGAAAGCCTGCAAAGTACCATCATCCTTGGATAAAAGTAGCCTTCTGTATCATGGGTGGTGAGCAGTCTGTGATGCTGCAGAGGAGAACTTGGATGAAGGGATAGAGGTAATGTGCAGGCTAGAAGAAGAAGGGAGTATGGCAGGGAAGTGTAAAGCAAGGAACATTCTTGGAAAACAGGAGGTTAGTCCACTCCAACCCAGACCAAACGAGCATTTATTAAGCACCTGCTGTGTACAATGCGCCATGCTAGGTACTGGGGATTCAAAGACAAAATGGAGATTTGGTTTCTCACTCAAGTTATCTCTTGGAGAAGATGGATATAAAAAAGTAAATAGACATATAGACATGATCATTTGAGAAGGAGAAAGCACTAACAATGAAGGGGAATCATGAAAGGCTTCCTGTAGGAGGTGGTCCATGATCTGAGTCATGCAGAAAGCTGGGGATTCCAAAAGGTGGAAATGAAAAGGGAGGGCATTAGGGCATTCTGGGCATAGGACAGCCTGGAGGTGGGCTTTTGCATTCAAAGAAAAGCGAGTATGCCTGTTTTGGTTGGAAAATAGTGAAAGGAGTACAAAATAAGCCTGGAAAGGTAAATTGGATTGTAAAGGGCTTTAAAGGCCAAGTCAGTGGGTATTGGACAGGTTGCTTAAAGTCAGTAGATGCTTTGTATGCCCACTGAGAGCAGCCAGGTTGCACAGTGGATAGAGTGTTGGGTCTAGGATCAGGAAGACTCATCTTTCTGGGTTCAAATATTATCTCAGTGACCCTGGGCAAGTCATTTAACCCTGTTTGCCTCAGTTTCCTCCTCTGTAAAATGAGCTGGTGAAGGAAATGGCAAACTGCTCCAGTAGCTTTTCCAAGAAAATTCCAAGTGCGGTCATGAAGAGTTGGCCATGACTGAAAAATGATAGAAGAACAGCAAATGCTCACTGAATACTTTCCGAGCCAACCCTGTCTATGTCTGCGGCTGTGCCCGCAAGGCTCAGGTGTGCTTCTGCTCATAGATGCTCTCCAACGGTCATCACCATTTTGATCATTTATTTTGCTGATTAGAGATCGGCATCTTCAGCCCTGACCTCACACTTAGGATGTGTCTTACTGCTAAGCTGACCCTTCACTTTAAGTATCTTGCTGAGACCTCAGACACTGGACCAGCCACCTTTGTGATGTTGGGTAGGTTGTTTAGGCATAAAATGAGAAAGCTGGATGAGAGCAGATGCTATTCCTCTGAACCCCGATGTTCTGCAGGAAGTTCCTCAATTTAGAGACCATTTAGTCCAGCCCCTCTTATGCAGATGAAGAAATTGAGACCAGAGAAGGTGACTTGTTTAGGGTCACACAGGTCGCAGCTAGCAGATCTGGGGGCTTTGACTCTAAATCCAGCATTCTTTCCACTCTGACACATCCATGAGATGTGTGGGGTGGGAGGGCAGGTCTGTTAAAGAGTTCTGATATGAGCTTGGACTGATCAGTGATGCTGCAGCTGACTTGGGGCCCTCTACCTTTACAAAAGGCAGGGGCCGAGGAGGTGTCTAGATGGCTGGTGATCATCTATCTCATTCCAAGCTCCATTCCTAGAGCACCATCTTTATACAGCTCCAAGAAGTTGTTGCCACATCCACATTTACTAGCTCCACTAGGGTGCTCCTTATAAGATGGCCTGCCCCAGACAGTGTTATGTCTCTAATGGACCCCATGATTCCAGAGAAGCTACCAGTCATCCCAGTATAACTTCCTTTCTCTCTTATACGTTGCTTATTTTTCTCGGGCCTATGGCATTATGGTAAAGCAAATTTTTCTAACTAACTCATAAGGTAGATGATGAGTGGAACTCGGGAAGCCCTGAGTTCAAATCTAGCCTCAGACACTTAGTAGCTGTGCTAATATTTAGTGCTATGTCTGGCAAATAGTAGGACCTTAACAAATACTTGTTCTCTTCCCATTTCCCCCTTTATTAGATAAATCAGTATTTGTTGATGGAATGTTTATATTTATATTTTCATTTGGGCTGCTCATTGGTCATCCTGACTCCTTTCCATTATATCTGCCCTCATTTTAGCATTTGGCTTCTACCGACCTGTAAACAGACCACACTGTTGGCCACAAATAATAACAACCAATATTCTCGGCGAGGGTACATTCATCAAGTCTTAGTCACTGACATTTAAGTAGGCTGAGTAAAAAAAAGGCTCCCTCCTCAAGCTTTTCACATGGCTCAGAGTAGGTACTTCATGCTCTTTTATTGTTAAAGCTCCAACTCCCTTCTTTGACTCCAGTTTTCCTGCAGATGCCAAATATAGCAGAGAATTAAGGTGTGTGTGTGTGTGTGTGTGTGTGTGTGTGTGTGTGTGTGTGTGTGTGTGAAAGAACCAGAGAGAGAACCAGAGAGAGACAGAGAGGAAAGGAGGGGGGAGGAGAGAGAGGCAGAGAGGGAGAGACAGGAAGAGAAGAAGAGAGAGACAGAGTGAGAAGAGGGGGAGAAGAGGAGACAGAGAGGAAGGGAGAAGGGGGAAAGAGAAAGGCAGAGAGAAAGAAAAAAGAGAGACAGAGGAGAGAAAGGGAGAGAGAGAGAGGGAAAGGGAGAAGAGAGAAAGAAAGAGACAGAGACAAAGAGGGAGTCAGGGGTAGAGACAGAAAGAGAAGAGTGAGACAGAAAGAGACAAGAGAGAAAAGGAGAGAGGGAGAGGGGGGAAAGAGAGAGACATAGAAACAGACAGAGCAGGTGGGGATAGAGAGGGAGAAGGAAAGAGGAAAGAAAATTGAGAGAGAATCTCCTTTAGGAATGCCTAGGTCCCAGGTGTAAATCTCCCTGGCTCCCCTTTCTAGTTACTTATATTTTGGGGCCTCTAGTCATACATAGTCCCCACATACAGCCTGACCTATATTTATTTTCATAGCTGTTGTATCCAACAAAATAATACTGACAACAAGAATAAGAAGCAGAATTACATAATAGGAAATGGATTGGAATCACAAAGAGCTAGGTTCAAGTCCAGCTTCTGACACCCACTGACTGAGTGACCACAGGTAAGTCACTTAACCTCTCAGTGGCCTCAAGCAAACTCTCTCAGAATAGGTTGCTATAGAATTGCCAGTCTGTATCTGTGGAGAAAATCTCCACGCTGGCAGTTTCTCGTACCAGTGAAATAACTGGTGTGGCTTTCCCATCCCTCCACCAAAAAAATACTACTCATTCTATTGATACTATTACTACTACTTCTACTATTACTGCTGCTGCTTCTACTACTACTACTACTACTACTACTACCACTACCACCTCTGCTACTGGATAGTATTTATGAAATGCCTTATGGTTTACAAAAAAAGATTTTCCTACATAATGTCATTTGATCCCCATAATGACCCATATGAGGTGGTAGTTACAGCTGTTATATCTACTTCCAGGTAAGCAGTAGAGGCACCAATAACAGAGGCTGATAGGGGGTGGAGTCAGGATGGCAGCATAGAAACAGAAGAACTTCACGAGCTCCCCAATACCACCTCAAATATCTATACAATACAACTCTAAACAAATTTTAGAGCTCCAGACTCCACAAAAATGATGGAATAACAAAGCTCCCGCTGAAGGCAGCCCGGCAGGTGGTCATTGCAGCATGCTGGAAGCAGAGCCCAGACCCATGTGGTTTCAGCCCCAGGCCATCAAGGAGAAGCTGTGGCTGTAGCATTCAGGGGAGCGGATCAGCAGCAGCTGTGGTGATTTCCAGAATCACCAACCCACAAGAGCCAGGACAAAGTGAAAAGGTCAGTGGAACTTGGCTAAATTCAGGGAAGAGGGTCCAGCCAAACTGCCTCCAGAGCTAGCAGGAGTCTGAAGCAGTGGCCCTACAGCTGCCTCCATGTGGCTGCTTCAGAAACTGCTGGCCTGCAGATTGCAGGGGGGCCAAGTGATCATTCAGAGGCTAAGTGCTCTAGCCTAGAGCTGCCTGGATTGGCATTGTGGTTTTGGGTGGTGGTCCTGAGGTGTGTTTTCAGTGAGCCAAAGCTGGTGGGGGCTGAGAAAAAACGGCACCCTTCTAATAGCTCGGGCAGCTGTGAAAATCCCAGCAATTTGGGACAGAGCTCTCCCCTCTAAAAGCAGAGTTTTACTACTGAGCCCAAAAGTCAGGTAACTGACTGGCAACATGAGCAGGCAAAGGAAGCAAAACAAACCCAGCAATCAAACCTTAGATTCTTTTGCCGGGG
>JAQQSW010007843.1:0-13606 GCA_028646575.1 Pseudocheirus occidentalis
CTGTTGAAACTGTGAACATTGTACTGAACAAAGATTTGTAATGGAATAAACAGAGTGTTCACTAATACTATGTAATCTGAATCTTAAAAGCTCTTCACAGTAGCATTCCCTCAGGAATCTACTGCTGATTGGCTTTACACCAGGTCAAAGAAAAATTTTTGCAAGTTATCAGAAAGAAAGAATTGAAGTACCAAGGAACCACAATCAGGATCACACGAGATGTAATAGCTGGCACTCTAAAGGAGAGGAGAGTATGGCTATGATATTCCAATCAAAAAAATTTCCCAGAAAAACTAAATATTTAACTTATGGGGAAATAGTAGTGAAATAACTCTTTAATGAAATAGAGGTGTTCTAAGCATCCTTCATGAAGACTAGTGCTTAGTAGAAACGTTCAAATGCAAGCATAGATGTAAAGAGAAACCTTTAAAAGGTAATGAAGTGAGTAATCAGAAAATACTTTATAAAGATAATATATTTTAATTCTATTGTGGGGGGAGTAGGGAGAAGGGTAATACAAGCATCCTTTGAGAAATGTGATGTCATCAAAGGTAATAGGGAGTCAAATAAGATGGAGGGACTAGGAATGATTTTTATGCTTTGATCTTAAAAGAAGAAAGTAAAGGGAGTCTAGGAAGGATGTAGTCAGAAAAAAATAGGAGAAAGGGTAGATTTATTATCTTGCATAATTGGGGAAACAATTATAAGTCCTTACAAATGAGGAAGTAGTAAGAGAAGCAAGCGTAACTTGAATATTATTTTGAATTGATCCAAAGTGACATAAGAAGAAGCAGGAGAAAAACTTATACTATAACAATATCACAAAAAAATTTAAAAGACTATTTTGAAAGACTTAAAAGCTATACTCAAAGAAGTAATAGACTAAATATTAAAAGTGAGACACAAATTTTTGGACATGGACATTGTAGGAATAAATTTTGCTTAATTTGTGTATTTGTTCTATGTAGCTTTCTTTTTTTCCTCTGTCTCCTCCCCTCCTTATTGATCAAAAGAGTCGAAATTTAAAAAAAAACGGACAGACCTACATGGGAGTCAAGGTGGGTAGTCTTGGTTGCACAGTCTTCCCTACCAGGGTCTGAGGGAAGGTAATGATCAAACATCAAATTAGTTGATGACTTGGGAATCATCAACATAGAGATAACAATTGAATCCAGATGAGCTAATGAGCTCACTAAGCAAGATCAAAGAGTGAAGATGGCCCAGGAAAACATATGAAGGAGGAAGCCATGACAAAAAAAGAGCCTGGAGATAATATTTCAAGAAATCATGAGAGAAAACAGCCCTGAACTCTTAGAATCAAAGGGCAGTGAAAATGTAAACATCCCTTGGAAGACACACACAGTTAGTAGATAAAGATTCAGCAAAGGAGACAAAATAAGGAGTAGATGAGGAAGAAGAGTCACCATTGGGGTTGTTCCAACAGCACTTCATAATGATAATAAAGATGATCCTGAAAGTTCACACTTAATGTTTGCATTATCTCATTTGATGTTGAGTAGGAAATAACCTCCAGACAAAGACCACATCTTTAATAAAACATTCCCTTGGCCCTTCCAGTAGTCTCTCAATACTTTTAAGTACCATAGGCATTCTGTCTTTATTTTCTCATTCACTGATAATGTAGTTGTTTTGGTGGTGGTGGTGGTGGTGGTGGTGGTGTTATTGTTGGGGGGTTTTCGGGGGAAGGGTGTTGGTGTTGTTGCTATTGTTGGGGGTTTTGGGGGGGAAGGAGGTGTTGTATTAAAAGTAAGAATGTTCTGGAGTAAGCTCAAAAAAGTTGACTTTAAATTTTCAGTATGAGCATTTACACTTTGGAAATCTACAAACCAGAGCAAGTTGTTTTGGTTGATTGTTCACTTAAGAAAGTGAAGGGGAGGGGAGAATATTGATAATGAAGATTAAACTTAAAAGTGTTCTATACATACACTTTTTGAGAACTATTTGTTAAATATTTACCTGCACACCCTTGATTAAACATTCTATTTGTGCCTTATCATTCCTTTTCAAATGTATGCTTCTTGAGGGTAGTCACTGTGTTGTTATTGATCTTGTATCTCTCACTGGTCATTAAACAAAGACCCATTCTCATCATTCACAATAATCTCATTTATCCTCATAATAATGCTGTGAAACAGAGTCATTATTCCTATTTTACAGATTAATAAATAAACAGAGAGTTTAAGTGACTTGTCAACCATTGCTAAGGAGATTGGTTTCTGAGGTGGAACTCAAACCCAGGTCTCCCGTCCCCAAGTCCGGTATTCTTCCCAATACTCACCCAAGGCCACACAACTAGTAAACTACAGAGAAAGGGTTCAAATCTAGGTCTTTTGATTCCAAAGTGTGTGCTCATTTCACTACCAGCCCCTTACTGCTTCACTAGGGACCTTAAAGCAAGAAGGCCAACACGGTACCCTGCTCAAATAGAAAGTCAGTTATCACTGGAAATAAACTCCAATAATTCAGACTGTAACATTTTCCTCTATTCACATGAATGGGGACCAAACTAGGGAACTAATCTCATGATTTAATGAGGCAGAGCTCATCTTCTGCCATCAGATGTTAAGTTGAATTATAATTTTCCTCTGTCATAAATCAAAATGCATCTGAACCCCAGCTTTGTCTAACAAAGATCAGTAAGAGCTTTACCTAGCTCTATTTAAAACACCCACATTAAGATGCTTACTTCAACATTCTGCTTTGTTCAAATTCACTTTACAGCCCGTTCACCATGGGACCCTGCTCCACGGCTCAAAATTGGTCTTTATGACTTTTCAAGCTTTGAGGACTGGCAATTGTACTTAACACACTTGACTTGTCAAAATCTTTGATAAAGTAAGTTTTTTTTAATGTGAGAGGAAGGCCTCAGCAGATGCTTCATTGTGGCAGCAGAGGTGACCCTGAGCAGCACAGTATAAGCACTAGTGGGCCCAATCCAACTGTGACAGCTTTGGTTATGAGCCCAGCAGTGGACAATGTCTATCATTTAAGGACACATCCAGTTAAATCCAAAGAGCCTTGTCATTTGAAGGTTGGCTATAAGTCACCACTTGAATGACTTTTATAGTCACAGAAACTCAAAAGGACCATCTCCTAGGCCAAAGCATCCAAAGATAGCGTACAGACTGAGATCCGTATCAATGAAGGAAATGTCCACATTAGTTAAATTGTGGTTCTCTGGACCAATGATAAAGCATACCACCCATCTCCTGCCAGAGAGATAATGAGATCAGGATGCAGGATGAAGCAGTATTTTTGGAGATACTCAAAGGGAGTGGGAGGAGGGGGAGGTGGCAATTTACTTTGCTTAACCATGTAAGGGCTTTTTTTTCCCAGTGGGAGGGGAGAAGAAGAAGGAAGGTAGAGAAAATAAATACTTGTTAAACGAAATTTAACTTTTAAAAAATCAGACTCTTTGAAGTAATAACAATTAGCACATATATAGTAAGGTTTCCAAAACACTTAAATTCTTTCTCTCACTTGAACTTCACCACTACCCTGTAAAGCTACACCCACAGAACTCATCCTGTATTACGCAGTTAGTAGCTCTCAGAAACAGGATTTGAACCCAAGTCTACCTGACTCCCAGGTAGTACTCTATCCATTGCACCGTGCTGCCCCTCCTGAGAGAGAACATCTCTATAGCACAAGTCACTTTATATATATGTATATGTGGGTGAGGGTGTGTGGGTGTGGGTGTGTGTATGTATATGTGTGTGTATATATGTATGTATATGTATATATGTATATTGTGTACATGTATATGTATATATAATGTGTGTATATGTATTATATATATATACATATATAAAATCTCATCTGATCCTCCTAACAACCGGATAAAGCAGGTACTGCTGTTATAACTGTTTTACAGATAAGGAAGCAAGGACACAGAGAAGTTAACAGTAAAATGGGCTGTCTTGGAAAGGCAGTGGAGGTCTTCAAGCAGATAGTGGATAATGACCACTTGTCAAGTATGTGATAGTGGGGGCTTTCTTCTATGAGCTCATCCAGAGGCCAACTGAAGTCCCTCCTAACTCCAAATTCAATGACTTTCTAGTCCTGGATGGCTGGCGTCAGATGGAGGATTTGAACCCAACTCCCTCTGACTCCAGAGCCAATGGTCTTTCCACCATATGAATCCTATTCACTACACAAGTATAAAACAAGGAAATATTGTGAGAAAATAGTTTTAGGTAATAAATAAAATAAGAATTTCAGTATACCTCAAGCCCTATAATGAATCAGCATTGTGATATGGCAGCAAAAAAAAATTCATGAAAAGCACAGTCTTCAGGGCAAAGAAAGTGATAACCTCACTCTCTTCTGTCATGGTCACCTTCCATCAGAGTATTGTGTTCAAATCTAACTGCCACATTTTGAGAGAGAGATTGACAATGGCAGATGCCCAGAGAATGGCAAAAGGCTATAAACCAGGCCCCACAATTATTTTAAGGCGAACCAACTCGCCTTGTAATCAGATGATGTAAAATTTGCAAGAAAATAAGGAAGAAAAAATCACATCGTCTAGGTTTGTTAACCCAGACTTAGGTAACCTTAAGTTACATGCATTGTCCATTCAGCTGGAGAATGAATTGTGGTACCTCTCGAATAAACCCTCCCTAAAATCTTCTCCTTTCTGTTGAGAATTTACCTGGTGTGTCATATCAATTTGGAATCAAAATCCCATTCATTTAGATGAGATGTTTAAAAAACAGCTCAAACCAGTCACAGCCTGCTGTGGTTCTTCCTGTTATCCCTTTACATTCCCAGCTGCTGAACCATGGTGGGGTGGAGTGGGAGGGGTAGAAGGGATTCAATCGCCATCATCAGTGAAATTAAGTTACCTCTACTGAATCCATGTGAGAACAGTTGAATTAAAGAATGTCAGGACCCCAGGGAAAAGGACATATAAAATCCACCACCCCACCCCCACCCCGACCTTGCTGGAGTTGTCCTTCCATTGGGAGTGAAGTCAATGTTGATTTTGCCCAAGGAATTTACCAAGACGACCACAAGGACAGCATTCCCTGAAAGCTGGACTCAAGCTACTAGACTGGAAAGTTCGGTATGTTGTTTGACACTCCCCTCTCCCACAAATAATCAGATCTGTCCATGAGAAGAGAATTAATAATGTTAACTACCAGTGTAACCTTGGGCAAAGGTAAGGCACTAAAGTTCCCTAGGCCTCAATTCCCTCCTCTGATAAATGAGCGGGGTGGCCTGAATGGCCTCTGAGGGTCTCTTCCTGCTCTAGACACATGACCCTATGATCCTGAACTGGCAGCCTTGTGAAAGACAAATGGAGGAGGGAATAAAATGACTAGAGGTAAGGAGATTAGTAGCAGGCTATCCTAATAGTCCAGCCAGGTAGAAATGATCACTCAGATTATGGCAAGGATAACAGGAATAAAGTCAGTAAATATTTACAAAGAATAATAATAAAAGTTAACATTCATATAGCACTTTATAGTCAATGCTGTACAAATACTAATTCATTTTTCCCCTTGCAACAACACTGGGAGGTAGGTGCTATTCCGATCAGCATTTTATAGCTGAGGAAACTGAGGCAGGGGGAGATTAGTGATCTGCCCAAGGTCACATAGCTAGTGCATGCGTGCGTGCATGCATGTGTGTGTGTATGTGTATACATGTATATGTCTTAGAGTAGATTTAAATTCAGGTCATCCTGACTCCAAGCCCAATGTTCTACCCACTGTACTACCTAGCTACCTAAAGAATAAAGAAGAGGGAAGGATGTCAAAAAAGGTAGAGT
This sequence comes from Pseudocheirus occidentalis, assembly GCA_028646575.1. Taxonomy (NCBI): domain Eukaryota; kingdom Metazoa; phylum Chordata; class Mammalia; order Diprotodontia; family Pseudocheiridae; genus Pseudocheirus; species Pseudocheirus occidentalis. Next base: position 5,798 of record JAQQSW010007843.1, read on the forward strand.
TAAAAGAGGGGGAGTAGCTAGCTGGCACAGTGAATACAGAACTGGCCCTGGAGTCAGGAGGACCTGAGTTCAAATCCAGCCTCAGACACTTAACACAAAACTAGCCTCATGACCTTGGGCAGGTCACTTAACCCCAATTGTCCTAACTGCCCCCTCCAAAAAAAAGCAAAAAAAAAAAGAAAGGTAGAGTTAACAGGCCTTGTTTACTGAAAGAATGAGATAGAATAGGGAGAGGGAAGTATTAATTAGGTAATATTAATAGTTCCACATAGAACACTGAGCCAGTGGTGGTAACCATCAATAGAAATGGGACTTTAACAAGGAGTCTTCAGTTTGCAGAACCAGAGGAAGATAATTAGTTCAGCTTTGGACATGCCAAGTGTGAGGGACCAGCGAGATTACTTGGGTCTGGGCGGCAGTTTAAAATATGAAATTGGAGCTCAGAAGAGAGGTCAGGGCTGGAGATATATATATACATACACACACACACACACATATGTATATATGTTTGGAAGCCTACTCCAATGAAGAGTGAAGTAGGAGTGAATGAGATTTCCCTGAGAGGAAGCATCAGGGAAGGAGTGAAAGGGATTCAAGAAAAGAACAGTGGAGGACATGCATAAGGAGGGAAGAGGAATTGGGAAAAGAGGAAGAGGAAACACTTTTTACTCCACTCCCCTAACAGACCAGACCTAAAAGAGCTTGTAATTACTGACTTTAAAGTCTCATGCTGTGCCAGAAAGATATCTCTCCCCATTCCCCCACCTCAAATTGTAAGCTACTTGAGGGCAGTTAAGCAACTCACTGATCTTGTTGAGTTTGTTAGCCGAGTTTGAGTTGAGTTGAGTTTGAGTTTGTTAGCTGAGTCTCCCCCTGATTAGCACAAAAGCTTTGACTTGCTCTGTTTTTTTCTCTGGGCTGCTTTGCCCCTTTTCACTTAGCCTAGCATCCTCCTTGGAAAAAAACCCATCCATCTCCCAGAAGTTCCTCCAATTTATTGTGGATTAAGTCTCTAAAAGCGGCTTTAGCCAGACTGCAGCTCAGTGTGGCAGGCTCAGCTCCCCTTTCAGCAGAGATTACAAGCATGCACCAGGGCAACTAGGTAGCACAGTGGATAGATAGCTGCTGGCCTGGAGTCAGAAAGATTTATCTTCCTGACTTCAAATTTGGTCTCAGACAGTAGCTTTGTTACCCTGGGCCAGTCACCTAACCCTGTCTGTCTCAGTTTGCTTGTCTGCAAAATGAACTGGAGAAGGAAGTGGCAAACCATCCCAGTATCTTTAACCTCAAATGGGGTCATGGAGAGTCAGACACGACTGAAAATGATTGAACAACAACAACAACAAAACGCAGCCAGTGTCTGACCTGCAGCAAGTCATGTTTGGTTTTCCATGAGCCTTGATTTCTCTGTTACACTTGTGCTACCCATTCAAAAGGGCACTGGCAGTGAAGCTGTTAGCAAAACTTTCAATCCTTATTTGAATGCGAGCTATAATTATCATCAATTGAACTCAAACCTATGATTATGAGTTTGCCCCAGAGCAGCCCTTCCTTCACTTTCTCCATTAATGTCGTCTCTGCTTTGCCCCAGGTCTCATCATACCTCTCCTAAAGGTCCAAATTGATTCTTTTCCTCAACTAGTGATGAGGATGCTTTCCTCACACCTGTCCTTGGTTCTTGGCTGCCCCCCAGTGGTCATTCTCTAAATTACCTCTCATAGCCCAAAATCTGATTAAATTCCACTAAGATTTATTAAGAACCTAATACACGCACAGCCCTGTGGTTGATTCTGGGAATTTAAAAAAAAAAAAAACCCACTTCCTGTCTTTATATCACTTACGGGAAATGCAGAAATTCAGAAAAGTAAGTATAAAATAATTTCAACTATAAGAGAGTTAAATACCTAAAAAGAAAAGGAAAAACTCTGGAAAGATGAATTTTGAAGGATACTAAAGAATCTAAGAAGTAGATGTGAGAAGGAATGAATTTCGATCATAGGGCATTGTCTGTGAAAAGACATGGTTATTGGAAAAGGAATGAGAGCCCAAATGAGGAATTCTCATATCGGGGGCAGACTCATTAGGAGTGAGGAGAAGGTGATTTAATTCACCATCCTATGGCTAGCAAACTACCTTCTCTGAATCCTTCTGTTTCAGAGTCACAGACTACAAAAGCAAAAATTCTTAAGCAAAAATTTACCTAAGCAAAATTTCCTTCTCACTGTTCCTACTCCTCAAACCCTCATCCATTCTCTGTTCACCCCAGCCCTAGTACCTCCAAAGTCTCTATCCTGTTCTGCCCTTCCTCATCATTGTACCCTTTAAAACCCCACTGAGAGTGCTATACAACTCTCCTGCATTAAATTTCCTTGTCTCACAGTTCATCTTCTTGCATTCCCTGAAGTTTATCCCTTCCCCAATAATGCTTTTTTTTAGCCCTGGATCATCTTCAACAATGCTTGCCACCCTTTTTCTCATCAATCAATAAACATTTATTAAGTTCCTACTATGTGCCAGGCACTGTGCTAAGAGCTAGGGATACAAAAAGAGGCAAAAGACATGCTACTTGATAAAGCGGGCCAGTAGGAAGAGTAAAAAAGCATACACCTCCTTCCTGCCCTTTCCAAACTTCCTCCACTGCCATCATTCAGCAACCTTCCTTTGAAGACTACGTCACCCTATCTAGGTAATAACACTAGTTGACATTTATATAGATTGAATGTTTGCCAAGAACTATAATCTTACACTCCCTCCAAATTACGGGTTATAATCACTTTTACTCACTCTTTATGGGTAAAAAAATACATAATCTTACTTTAAATACATATTCTCACAATCCCTACAAATTAAAGAGTTAGTTATTTTTATCCCCCTTTTACAGGCAAGAAAGTGGAGAATGATCAAATTTAAGGGATTTGTCCATGATGGTATAATTAATTAATATCTGACATCTTCACGTCTCCAAGTCTTCTCCTTTCTCAAGGAGTTCAGAATGAAGATTAGTCTTCTGCTATACCCTAACCATTGCCCTCATGCTTGGAAGTATTAATAGAGATACTAATGCTGCCTTGAACACCTGGCATTCATTCCTCTGAAGTTCCCCATTTCCTCTCACGAGGCATTTATCTGCATTTTTCATTCTCTTCATCATGGGTTTTGGTACATCATTATAAAACATTGCATGGAAAACGTCAGGGCCGATGTTTCCCTGCAGAAGCCCCTGGCTTACTTTCTACTAGTCTGCCACTGGTCACCAAACTGTCCTTTTTTTCTAGGGGCACCTAGTTGGAGGAATACCTTCTACCTTCCCACAGAAACCAACCCCTAATCCTTGTAAGCCCTAAGATACTAAAACACATACCATTTCCAATCCTTTCTTTCTCTCTCTTTCAACCTTTGCTATGAGTATCTCTGCTCTCTTTGGCTGCCTTCCCCCATGCCTCCATGGGCACATGAACAGGTACAATAACAGTAGGTTAAGGAGTGTCCTATCTTCACTCTGCCCTTCTTCCTCCATCGAGAATCCCAAACCCTTACATTCTCTTGGTTACCTTCCACCTCAATCTCCTTGGAGGTACAGACCATCAAGGAATCAAAAATCACAGAGACAAAGGTCTCTGGACCACCTCAGAAAGGATTTAGAGGTAGAATGGAGGTGATATTGTATTAATATAGATCTTGAAACACCATAATCTCTAAAGATTGCAGGTGCAGGTGCAGGTGACCCAAGGGACAATGGATAAACACCTGAGGTGCCTATTTCCAACAATGATCTTAAATGCAAGAAGATTAAACAACATAATCTATAAACTGCGTGATCAAAACAAAAGATAGGCACATCGTGTAGCAAAAAGTGCAAGGTAACAGATGGTCAGCCCAAACGTTGCACTGATACCTCCAAAATATGAAAAGGACCAATAAATAGTAAGACCTCTGACATACGGGGGGATCAATGAAAACACCACAAGGACTTGCTTAGTGGGAGGAAGAACTATCAGGGAAAGCTCCTGACCATAACATCTAGTCAGCTGATCTCCTCCCTTCAACCCTATGAATGTGACCTCTCCCTCCTCGTTTTTCCAGACTCTTTGCTTTGACCCCTTACTTTGGATTCAGAGCCATCTATAATAAGTGTCTTCCTAACTGGTTAGACTGCAAGCATCCTGAGAGCAGAATCCATATTACTTTTCTGTATCTCCAGTAACTAACACAATACCTTGTACATAGTAGGCATTTAATATGCTCTTGATGCATTCAAATGGTGTGAAACGAGGTGTTAGTCACCCAACAAATTGACTCCTATTCATTCAAAGACAGAAGATGAATGAAAACCCATTTCCTGAGCCCTGAATCAATAGGTTCCAATCAGACCATTGGAAAACTCAAATACTTCCATCCCTGTGTCCTTGAGCTAGATCCCTTCCCACTTTAAGGACTATGTGCCTACATGGAGTCACTTCAGGAATAAGATATGTCCTCAGAAAAGCGAAAGGCAAAATGAAACTCTCAAATACTTTCTGTTATATTTTATAGGTGATGGCTTTAAAAGAAATACTTTACCACATGTATTATTAACATTCCCTCCATGCATAATGCACTGGCCATTTTAAAATACAGGAACAGGGCAGTAATTGTGGGTATGATTTGAGTATACAGTAGAATAAAGAGGAGGGCATATAGTATCCACTTTATAATCTCACATTCATCAAGAGAGTTCAAGTCAGGAGTGTCAACCAACTTTTCAGTTTTCCTCTGAAAAGTGTTCATGGTTCTGCACAAGTTTAGTCTGCTGGCAACACTGAGCTCATTCATAGGGTTAGACAAGTATGTGACATGAACCTGACAAAGGACTAATGAGGGGTTGGATATTTCTATGGTGCTGCAATATAATACTGGAAAGAATACTGCACTTGGAGTCAAAAGACCGGAATTCAGATCCTAACTCCCACCCTTACAAGCTGCCTGACCGTAAACAAGTTGCATCAGATCCTCTGTTTTTCCACCTGTAAAATTAAAATAACACTGGAATTGAGAGGCATTGGGGCATAGTGAATAGAGAGTCTTGGAGTTCAGATGACCTTAGATTAAGTCCCACCCTGAAGAATACTGCCTGTCTGCTGCTCTGAAAGTTACTTCACCTCTTGGTGCTGCAGGCAACTTTCTTAAGATTCTACAATTGCAAAAAGGTTGTCTGTCAATCTGCATTGGTGGAAAAGGTTTCCTAATTAGGAATTGCCAATATTAGTGAAATCTGAGATTCAGGCCAAGAAAACAATGAAACTATTTAAATTACAGGCTCATCATAAGTAAAGCTTTGCAAGCCTTAGAGAGTTATATAAGTATGAATTATTAAAATAATTTTTATGATATGATGGAAGAATTCTTCATCATGGTTCATAAAGGTTATGCCAAGAAAATATTAACTCTGACAGATCCTAGCAAACCAGAAGTTTGAGGCAACTGGGGGAGATGTAGATGGAGTGCTAGACCTGGAGTCAAGAAGAGCAGACTTCAAATATGGCTTCAGGCACTTGTTATGTGATCCTTGAGTTGTCTCAGTTCCCTCATCTGTAAAACAGGAATAATAACAATACCTACCACCCAGAGTTCTTGTGAGGATTAAACAAGGCAATATTTATAAGGCGTTCAGTATGGTATCTGGCATGTAGTAAGTGCTTAATAAATGCCAGTTTCCTTCCTTCTTTCTTTAATCTCGATTTGTGCATTGTTTCATCTATAAAAATGGAGGTGATAATAACATCTGTCTCCTAAGGTTGTTGAGCAAATGAAATGAGATAAGATTTTTAAAGTGCATTGCAAACTTTAGAGTGCTATGTAAATGAGAGATAGTAGTATTAAATGCTTAGCACATGTCCTGGTGTAGGACTCAATGTCTAAAATCTGACTAGCACCCTAAGTTCAAAGAAGCCGATCATCAAGGCAAGTTGATGGAATATTCCATGATAGCAACTCTGGAAGACTACCAAATTTTAGAAGGGTTCCTATCTGCATTGGTGGGGATAATGAAATCATAGATCCTTCAAATACTGAAGTAAATAATGGAAAAGACCCCTAGACTGCAAATCAATAGATCTAACTTCCAGTTATGGCTCTATCACTGAGTAGCTGTTTGACTTTGAGCAAATCAACCTAGTCTTTCTGAATTTCAATCCTTGCTCAATGTATTACTAGTTGAGGGACTCTATAAGTTACCCTGTGCCTTGCTTTCATCATCTATAAAGCTAGAATTTGTGGTAGAACTTTGAATGGTTTAATCATCTCCCTTGAAAGACCTTGCTCTGACCACTGCTACCCTGCCTGGACTTATTCTTCAATGACTAGCATATTTCTACCACCACCCCTATTCTCCCCTATCTCAGTGATTCTGTGCCCCTGGTGACTGGTATACAACCTCTATTCCCCATGTCTAACTGCCTGCTCCCTCATCCCATCCTCCTCAAATTTATCCCACCTGAATGTCATACTCCAAACCCTCCCATCTCTTCCACTGTGCTCTCTGGAATGCCTTTTCCATAATTAACAAATTCTATTTCATCTTAAACATTTGCCTTTCTCATTGCTTTTGACATTTACTTGGATATAACTTCCTCTTGGTTACACTTTTTTCCCAGCCACACTATTAGTTATATTTTCCCTCAATCTCCCACCCTCAATTCACTTGTTATCATAGGGGAACTGGAATATTCCTGGTTCCCCATTGCCACTTCTAGACTCTCTATCTACCACTATTGATCAACAATATCTTCTCCTTTGAGGTTCACCTATACAAATTTTATTACCTGGTCCAGATTCTGGTGGCAGTTACCTATTCACAGCCACTTTCATTTTCAATGAATTTTATCCTTTTTCACAGTGAGTTCAGTGCTTCAAGTCAGCCTTTCTCTCCACCATAACTCCTGCCCTCAAAACAGGGGCCTTTAAAATGCATACTAATATTCTCTAAAATTCCCTAATTTCCCAGTTCCAAGTCTAATTGTCATAAACTAAGCTTGCAAAACACTCTACAATTTCCATGAACTGAGTCCCTCAATGTACTTCAAAGTATCAGTGATCTCATCAATATTAGTTGCTGTAAAGCCAAGCACAAGCAGACTCCCAAAAGAATGCTACTGTGAATAGCTTTTAAGATTTGGATTACACAGGAATAGTGAACACTCTGTTTATTCCATTACAAATGAAGATTCAATATATATTCACAATATAATATTCTCAATATTACATCTTATCACAGAAAATCACAATATAGTGTTCATAATAGCTTAACATTAGAATGACCACACAGTTTTCATTACAATGGTTACAATATTTAGAACAAGGAACAAAAGAAGAATCACCTGGTTTCCCTAAGGGGGAAACCCTTCTCACTTATAGATTCAATCAATCAATTCACAATATACCAATCTTCCACTCATGGGGCAACAATTAACTTAATCAGTCACTCATCTAGCAGTCAGTCACTAAGCTAGATTCCCAATTACTAAATATCATTAGTCACTAAGACAGTCATTAGAAAACCACACAAATTTTCTACCTCTTGGTGTCCAGCAAACCTCAGTCTTGTCCATGGGGAGGCCTTTTCTTCATCTTGACTCTGGGAGGTCTCTCTGATTCCCTGGATCCTCTTCCATGGTTCCAGCTCCCTCTTGAATCTGCCAAACAATCACCTGGATTCAGAAGCAGACAGCTCCCAGGTCCTAGTCCAGTCCTCAGGGCAATCACCGACACACAGTGAAGTTCACAGGGTCTAGCACATCTCAAATCCTTCACCATTTCTCTTGCCTGGAACTC
>JAQQSW010007844.1:0-13606 GCA_028646575.1 Pseudocheirus occidentalis
AATGTGGGTGTTCACTGCATTAACCATGTGTATCAACTTCGTGACCACTATAATGACTTTGGTTTTCTGGTTCTGGGAATTGGTGTTCTGGTTTCTGAATAAAGACCTTGGTTCTGCCCTTCATGTGGACAGTTTGCTACATTTTGCAATTCATAACTATACCAGCATATTCATAACCACCATGGGTGTTGTGAATATTGCATTATTGATACAGGGTTATATAGTGGGATGGCAGTTTTTGAGTGGTGGGTGGGGGAAAGATGGGGAGAAAATTTGTAACTGAATATCTCATGAAAATGAATGATGTAAACAAGAAAATAAATACATGAATAAAAAGAAAAGTCACCCATAGGAATTTTTTAAATGCTTCCTATGTGCAAGATACTGTGCTAAACTCTGTTATTACAAAACAAGCAGAAAGACAGTCTCTTCCTCCAGGAGCTTAATGGGGAAAGACAATACATAAAAGGGAGATGAAAAGTATGAAAGGAAGTGGTAGAGAGAAAAGAATATACTTGCAATGGAGCATAGCAGCAAAGTCCAGAAAGTTAAGAGCTGACCCCTGAGAGGAATGAAGCCATAGGTGGCCTGGGTTCTTTCTTTAAAATGGAAGTCCTGAGTAGAACTAAGCCATCAGAGGAAAGAACTGATCCACGGAGTGTATTTCCAGTGTGAGAAGGTCAAAATTCAAGGTTGTTGTGGAATGGGACAGAAAGACCAGCAGCAGGAATGAAGGCAGAAGAGAAGTTCAGCCAGCCAGCCAGCCAGCCAACCAGCCAACCATCTATCCATCCTTCCATCCCTTCATCCATTTATCAGTTCACTAACAAATAAAAACCCCTCTAGATTTCTTTTAACTCCCAGACAATATTTAAACCTAATGTTTACAGCTCTAACTTATCAGTTACCTACAAGGATAACAGAAAGTCTTGCCAGAGGGAATCACTACGTATTGAGATAATATTGATTTTCAAATAATCCCCCACACAATCTGAAATAAAATGTAGAAATTGAAATTTGAGAATTCAGAGAGGAGAACTTAAAAGAATAATAATAAAACATGGAGACAGGAGAGGCAGATGTGATTATAAGCAGTAGGTGTGATATAGTAGCATGATAGTGAAAAGCTGCTGAAAGATGAGTCATGGGAATTTTTCACTGGGTCTGTCCTGAGGTAGTCCAGTAGTTACCGCATAGATAGAAATATCAAATTTAACATTACCAAACTTTGGGAGTTTCCAGGAGATAAAAGACTGCCAATGAACAACACTCATCTTGAAGACCACTTTTACCTCCTGGTAGAAAAGCAACATGCCCCTTTTATATAGAAGCAGGGGGTGCAAACTTCATTATTATTTAACAATTCTTGTCATTTAAATTGCACTTATGTATATGAAAATTTTGATTACTAATAGAAAATCAAAGATATGAGTCCATATTATTGTAGTTTTACAATAGAGAAAGTATAAGAGACCAAGGCAAGGTACTCCTTATTCAAAAGAGACTGGAAGTTGATTTGGATTGAACCTGGTAATTTTGATACTAATGTAGGAAAGTAAACAAAGTAGGAGAGTTATATTTACCTGTTGCAACACTTCCAGCCTTATCAATTTACAACAGATTACAATCTGATCACAACAGAAGCCTGTAAAAGTGATAAACCAAGAAATTTTTACTTTTACTTTCTGCTACCTTGCCTGTTATCGTCTTGGCACCCTGATCTTGCCACACTTCTATGTCACTTGCAAAGTGAAAGCTATACCAATCAAGATCATTCACTTCTAAGAGAGCTCTGTCCAATACAGAAAGAGAGTAGGTTTCAGTAGCAGACTGAATAGACCCAGTGGTTCATTGGATGACTGGCAACTCACCCTACCTAGCTCCGAAGTGCCACTTACTACCTATAAGTCATTAATTTGATTGATAAATAATTAGTCATTTACTGTACTACTTTTCTATTTTTTCCCTTCTTTTCTTCAGATAAGGAAATAGCCTCAAGATGGGCTTCTTTCCAGGAAATAATTGGCATGAAGAGATACTCTCAACAGTAATATGTAATTGAAGTGTTCAAAACCTTGAAAAGTGGATTCAGTTCCTATTTTCCTTTTACCTAAATGTTGATAACACTTAAGTCAACATTCCCATTAGCTCTCATCTATCCAGAAAATGACAGTCCTAGACTAAATAGATTCCACAACTATAAAATGAAAGGATCTCAAATCCTCAAACAATGTAAATCTCCTTCATTGAGCAGGCTTCAGAGAATGACAAAATATTATACTTAGTATAAAGATTCATTTCTTCAATGACTCTGGGAGAATCATTTTGTGAATTAATTGCATTTCTGTGTATTTTGTGCTATTAGAATTTATGTTACTTGTAATTGCTATTTGTCGTTTAAATATTTGGGATGTTTTCAGTTATATATTTTTTTGCTTTCACCCTAGGGTCTGAAGATCTAATGAATCATAAGAATGATTTTTTTTTACAAAATGAAAAGTTACCAATGATGTTATCTCCTTTTCAAATTAAGAAATATCTTTGCCAAAATTCTCAAAGTAAAAATGTACAGTCAATTTTTCTTCTAGAGCACTAAGGACTCTGTGTAAGGAGAGCAACAAGGTTACCTGGGTTTATGTTAAGGATTTTTTCTCTGGGGATCATGGCCCAAATATTGTCGTTTTGATGCCTGGAGGATGAGAATGCTGAGAATTATGAAAAAGGGACTCCTCTTTCAAACCAAAGATCTCAGCACAATGAGGAGAAATTCATATTTCTCCTGTCAGAAAATTTGGGAAAACTGCAGAAGTGAGAGTAGACAGACAGCTATAACAAGTTATCACTACACACAGGGGAAAGAGAAAAACAGATGCTAGCAGGAACGGTTTCAGAGTGAAACCTCCATGTCCACAGTAGGCTGCACATATTGGCCCTTGAGACCCTACGGACTTGCCCTTATGTTTACTTTTAAATGGTCAGTGAGTATATCAATAAAAGACTGCCCTGATATTGATAGGACTAGTAAAGTGAAGGCACTTTCTAAATTACTCCATAAAAAGTTGTAATTCAGAGCAGGAATATATAAATGAAGGACAGGTAAGTAAGAAAGTTAACACTAATGCTATCGTTTCAGCAAGAAAATGAAATGGGATTCTGGGACTATATCAGTCAACCAGTTTTCACTGGATCACCAAAGCACAGAAACTGATATTTTGGCCTGGTCTGTGTGGCGCATCTAGTTCTGAGTATAAAGCCATTGTATTCATTTTAGGAGGAGATGGTTAATATTTATTAATTTCAGTCAAAAATTCTAAAATTTACAGTTCATTTTAAAATACATTATTTCACTTTATCCTGACAACTACTCTTTGAATAAAGAATGATAGGTGCTATTTTTCCAGTTTTATGGATTAAAAGGTACATTTATTCAGTATGTTAAGACTAAAAAAATATTCCTCACAGCAAACCTGTGAGGAAGGATGGTAGCATAGAAAACACTATTACTATTTTATAGAAAAATAAATGGAAGAATACCTAGGTGGCACAGGGTATAGGTTATATGGCCTGGAGTCAGGAAGACTGAACTTTCTCAGTTCAAATCTGGCCTCAGACACTTTCTAACTCTGTCATCCTTGGCAAACCACTTAACCCTGTTTGTCTCAGTTTCTTCATCTGTAAAATGACCTGGAGAAGGAAATGACAAACCATTGGAGTATCTTTGCCAAGAAAGTCCCAAATGGGGTCAAAATCAGACATGACCAAAAAATTACTGAACAACAACAAACATAAGTACTCAGAGACTGTGACCGACTTTTCCAGTTTCTTATAACTAATAAATGAAAGAGTTTGGATTAAACCTTTATCTTTGAAGTCTGTTTTAAGTATTTGGCACTAAGATTATTGTGTTTTTTGGTCAATAAAACAAATCAACTGAAAAAAGAGTGTGGATTGAATCATACCACACAAGTATAATCTGAAGCTATCATTTACGTATTGCTATAGAAATATCTCGTATAATTTTGAGGTTCTGTTTTTCTGACTGATACCCTCATTAATGCTGACTAGGAAATGTTAGTACTTTTAGGTGAGTCTGATCTCACAATTGTGATGCCACAATCCTTAGAATGCTTTTGATGCTTAATAGTGCTTACTGATTAATTTGATCAGCATTCTTGGAGAGTAGCCAACATTGTAAATAGTCATTATAATAGCTAACATTTATATAATACTTTAAAGTTCACAAAACACTATTCAAATGTTAATGCATTTGATCCTCATAATAACTCTGAGAAGTAGGTGCTATAATTGCCCCAATTATAAAGACCAAAAAAAAAAACCCCTAAGGTACAAAGAGATATTCAAGATCACATAGTATCTGCAACAGGATTTGAACTAAGGTCTTCCTTACTCCAGATCTTGGATTCTATCCATGGATCCATTTAGCTGCCTGTTGATTGTCATGTAATCACCACATTGTAGCCAGAACTATTCTCACTATATAAGATACACTGTGTGTGTTTCATTCATTACATTTCTATGAAAAAAAATGGGAAAAAGTATTCTTTATTAACAAATTATCTCTAAGAATGTTATGAGATTTGATGAGATTATATTGGAAAAGTACTTTGAATCATTGTGGAGTTTGTCACCTCAATTTGTAAAATCAAATTTCTTGAGAAATTCCAGGTTGGTTGCTCTCAAAGGTAAGTGCCTCTGGCACTTACTAATGATACCAACATCAGATTATTGCTATAGTCCTAGGTAACTAGCAGAGAAAAAGGTGAGACATTAAAACCTCACAAGAAATGTACAAATATAAACATTATAAAAATTCTGTGAGTTTGAACAGAGACACATTAAATCAAATCTTTCTGTTTTCCCCCTCTAATGGTAGTCTTTCCATTTTCAACATTGACCTACCTCATTCCTGAGCACTGTCATTTTCTGCAATTAGTAAACTTGCTCATCTCTAATTTATTTCTGTTCAAAGAATTATCAAGCAATGATCTACACTGGCCCTTTGAATAAAAGATCCATTAGGCTGAATGACTTAAGGAGCTACAATGGGAAAAAATATCAATTTCAGGCAAATCAGATTCATAATTAACAGGATGGTGAGAAATGGTGCAAAAATGGTGTAAAAGTGATTTAAACATGAATACTAAAAGGGTATAAAGTGTTGAAGAAGAGATGATTGAGAAAACCTATATCAAATATGTGTGTGTGTGTGTGAAGAAAAAATGTTAAATCAGGTAACTTGTATATTGTTGATTTCTTACAACACATTCGTATAAGTGGCATATTTGATGCTCTGCTTATAGTTACTAAAAATAGACGTAGTTCAAGGTCCAATGTAGTAAATTTCAAAGAGTATAGAGCTCTAGGCTCCTAAGACAAAGTCTGTTTAAATAACTCAGTTTATGTAGTTTGATGAATTCCTTCCCATGGAGAGTCCAGTTAAATACCTCATGTAAAAGAACCAATGACCCTTTTGCAAATGATAACCTCAGAAACACTACTGAGACATTTTTTGCTTAAGATGTTAACGTTATGATTATGCACTATACTAAACTTAGCTTAACATTATTCATGTTCCTACTGATGTGGAAAAAATGATAGTGAATATTTCTTTTACTTATTTATAAACATTCAGTGGTGGCAACACCACAGGTGTTTAGCCATACCATACACTCTTAGCTTCTTGGAAATGTACATCATCAGTAAAATTCCAGTAATTCTGTTGAAGAACTGCCTCATCATCATATTCCAACCACTATTCACTACAGTCACTCCTACACATGTGCTGCTAAACAAATATATAGAAATTAAGCAATCTTTATGACTGGGCCCATTACAAATTTATATTATACAAGGTCAACCAGACCTTCACTGTTGCTTGGCAATCCTACTATATCCACCCTATCAACTCATTATTCTATTCTTCACAGTGGGTCTTCCAAAATGTTTCACCCTTCTTCAAACTCCCCATGGTTCCCCTTGCCTACACACTAAATAACTACTACACTAATAATCTTACCTCATTTATAGGAAAAAAAATGAAGTTACTCCCCTCTTCTTTATTACCTGTCACTCAGATGCCTTCTAACTCTCATTGCTCACATGATTACATGGCTTTGCTCTACCAAGGATTACCTCTAAGTTTGTTCAAGTGATTTCATTCAATCTCCTCCAATAGATTGCTCCCTCTTTCATCCCCATTATTTCACTTATTTCCAATCTCTCCACTGATGGCTCATTCCTTACTTCATACAAATATGCCCATGCCTCCCCGTCCTGAAAAATAAAACAAAAACTCTTTTGATCCTTCTCTCACCACTGTCAACCTATATCTCTTTAATCCTTTGAAGCTATACTCCTCAAAAAAAGGTCGGGCAAGGTCTATCTTTTTGATTCTCTTTGCAATTCTTGAATTTAGCAAAGTGCTTGGCACACAGTAGGGTCTTAATATATGTTTATTGATTGATTGATTAGTGCTCTGGTCATAGGCCTTGAGCTCCTCAGGGCTTGAAGTTATATATTGTTTGAGACACAAAATCAATATGATACCAATAAGATAACATGCTGTTGCCTATAGGATGAATAAAATGCTTAAAAGGAGTAGGGACTGGGGAAGAGGGAAATGGGGGATTTAACCTTCATAGTGTTGATCCATCATGATGCTTAAAAGGAGTGAGGAGAAGTTAATGTCAGATCAGTCACTAAGATTATCATCATTGGCACACATGCATCCTATGAAGTTGAGACCATACCAATCAAACAAGTTTTCGTTGGTATACACACATCCATTTATATGTAGGTCTTTATTAAATGTTTACTATGTCAAAGGGTGCATACAGTCTGGTAACTAATTTCTTATTTGAAATACTTATTAGGTAAGTGATGATGTGCAACTTAGTTTAGAAAGTGAAGTGAGATATTTATATCTTCTCCATATAGACATATGTTTATATGTGTATAGCAATGAAAACACACGTGTATGTGTATATTGCACATCATCAATTACCAAATGAGCATCTAAGGTTCGATATTATGGTTTTCAAATTGAGTAAGCCCTTTAACACAGCGATACCACTTCCTAGCCTATATTCCAAAGAGATCAAAGAAAGAGGATTAAGCCCAATATAGTGTATACACAATGTTTATATCAGAACTTTTTGTAGTGGCAAAGAATAGAAAACTAATAGAATGATTGTTAACTAGAAACATGTATCGAGTGTGGTCTATAAATGTAATTAAATATCTTACTGTCCTAGGAAATTTTTTAACGCATGACTCCAGAAAAAGCAGAGAATACTTGTACAAACTCACGTAGAGTGAAGTGAGTAGAACCAGGAAAGCAATTTATATAATAATAGCAACTTTATAAAACAAACAAACAAATAGCTTTGAAAGGTTTAAGAACCATAACAATTCAAGGACCATCTACAATACATATGGACCAACGATAAAGAATACTACTCACCTCCCAACAGCAAAATGATGCAGAACAAAATGTGGATTTTTGGAAATGGCTAATGTGGGAATTTATTTTGTTTAAAGGGATATTTGCACCTTTTTTTCTTTTTCAGTTGGAAGAAATTTAAAGTAACTAGTTGACAATTTTTTAAATGTTTTTTAAAAAGGGAGACAATGATAAAAATGAAAACTGGGTAAAAGAAATGGCAGTAGCTTCAACTAAAGAAATTTTATCAGATTTTTAAACAATGTAAAATAATTGCTAAAAGGAGATGAAAAGAGTCCATTGTCAGCAAACATCTGATAAGAATAGAGGGAAATTTCTGTGTAAAACAGCATTACTATATCAAGTTACAATATCAAGTCATTTAAAATATTAAAAAAAGAATGATCAATATTTATGAGCAATATTATTTAATAAAACAGAGAGAAGCAATAAGATAATGAAATCAATTTAAATAAAACTTAGTGAGATATCAAGTTAATCAAAGATATATCAATGGAATTTTATGAAATTGAAATTTTTATTACAAGATAAAAATGTTATAAAAATTACAAATAGTAAAAAGGAAATTTTTGCAAAAAAAAACATTAAAATTTTCTTCATTAAGAGCTGTAAAACCACATCATTTGGATTCTTAATAGTACAATCCTAGATAAGTTTAAAACTTAGAAAGTTCAGTAAAGAGACCAAAGACAAGAAAAAGAGTCAAATTGAATCAAATTTTCTTCTACTTTATGGAATGATGTTGCTCATACTTAATGATCATCCTTCTTAATAATATTATAATGACTTGAAATACTGGAGAATCTGTGTTACAAATGATACAATTGTGAAAGAATTGAGGGAATAATTTGCAAATTATCTGAAGAAGAGGAAAACAAAAAACATGGAAAAATGTATCAGTCTAGACTAGCGGTTCTCAACTGTGGGTTGCAGCTGTTTTAGGGGTCTCCTAAGACCATTGAAAAACACATATTTCTGATGGTCTTAGGAATTGAGACACTGCTCCTCTATTTGTCTCCAGGCGGGTCCACCTATATGCAGATACACCCACATACAATTATTAAAGGGTCATGGCATTAGGAAGGTTGAGAACCACTGGTCTAGAATTTTTAATTCAAGACCTATGATCTTTGTTCCTTTCATCTTAATGCTCCTCCCCCCACCAAAGACAAACAACAGAAAAGCTTACTATTTATATAATTCATTGCAAAAAAATTATTAAAATTTTTTTCTTAGCATCATTAATTCACAAATCAATAGCGTATCGGACAAGAGCATTTATAAGGTTTAAACAGACTTTTGAAAATATTATTTAGTAATGTATCACTTCCTCACATTTCCCAATTAGCTAAAAGATTTAGGAAAATATAAAAACTGATCATACTAGGTTTTTTGTTTATTTAAAAATGGTTTAGAAAAACCCCACTGACTTAAAGACTCATACATAAAAATCATTCAAGTTTCCTTGGAAAGCATAACAATAAATATAAACCTTCCCAAATACTCTATAGTAATACATATCAGATGGGGCACGCCATAGGAGAATATATGCTCACCAGAGGTATTCACTGCTACATTCAGCTGATCCATCTGAGGCTCTAGTTTAAATATTCCTTATGGGTGATGAAATCTTTCAGGTCCTCTTTTTTTCCTCCATCAAACTCCATATCATTGTTGTCTATCCTAGAAGTGATAAATATCCAATCAAAGGGATTTAACCTACCCACACAGGAAATACTGAATAAGTGAAGAATGTCTTTTGCCCAGATTTCAACATTCATTTGTATGGACATCACTTATAGTTTGTCCCTCAGTACACAAATTTTGTACCAACAGATTGCTAAACAATGAGTTTCAGGTGTTAAACAGGAGGAAGAAAATAGGCTGGATTCCTTCTGGGAAACTGCAAAGCTTCTTGACCATAAGCTTTCTATGAAGGCAAAAGCCTATATTTCAAAATATTGACATATTTCTACTATTGCTATATGGCATCAAACCTTAGAACATTATTGTCTCTGAAAAACTAAAACATCAGTAATATAATTTACAAACCATACGGATACTACCCCTCTCCAAATATTGTTATTTAGAAAATAGTGATATTTACTTGCTTCATGGAATTGTTATAAGTCTTTATATAGTACTCCATCTGATTTTGGGGATCGACATAGCATAACAATTACAAAAATGACTTCAGAATCAGAGTGACCTGGGTTCACAAACTTGACTTCTTACCAAACTATATTAGCCTGGACACATCTCTTAAGACTATAAATTACAGAGAAACTACAAATAAGCTTTGGTAGAGAGAATTTTCTCAGTGAGAGTTCCCTACACTAATTAACTGAATGAAAAAAAAATAATGGAAAACCACTTATTAATTGCTTACTGCATACCAAGTACTGTACTGAATGTGAAATACTCATAGAAACAGTATAAAGTCTTGGTTCTCAAGAGCCATGCATTCCAATAGGGGGAGAAAAATGTTGTTCCAGTTAACAACCACAACCAGTGCATATATACTGATGACAGAGAGATAGAAACAGATACAGAGAGAAAATTATATGAACTAAGGATATCAAAATATTTTTCTTCTCAAATATGAGCCATAGATCTGTACTATATGGAGAAATTAAGCATGCTTTATATACATAGAAGGCAGAAATTGCAATGTGGTTTACATATGATAAATTTTGTAGTAGTTTTTGCTAAGCTTAGTTTTGCTGCTATAGCAAATTTTTAGCATCAATAATCTCCTGGTGTTGCTTACACACAGCACAATGATCCATCAATATTTCAGGTAAGCCAAAACATAATGGAAAGACATGTGGTGGGCATAAGTATGTTATAGCATTTTATTAATGTTTACTTCTAAACAAAAGGATAGAGACAGAGACTGACTTTTTTATTTCATTTGTATAGACAACTCCTAGGTGGATTATTTTCTGTTAGTGTAGGTCAGCACTTTTTCTGCAACTTAGAGTATTAGAGGGTTGCTTAAAGCACTACAAAGGCAAAAAAAAAATACCAAAATAAAAATAATTTTCTTTCATGAGGCAAAAAGTGAGTCTAAACTGTCCCCAAAATGAATATATCTAGATGCATAAACAGGCAGCTAGGTGGCGCAGTGTATAGCTTTGGACCTGGAATCAGAAAAACCTCAGTTCAAATCCAACCTCAGATACTTACTAGCTGTGTGACCCTGAGCAAGCCACTTAAGCTGTCTGTCTTCGTTTCCTAATTTATAAAATGAGCTAGAGAATAAAATGGCAGACCACTCTGGTGTCTTTGCCAAGAAAACACCAAACAAGGTCATGAAGAAGTTGGCATGACTAAAAAACAACTCAACAAATTTGCATGCATAGCTAATTCATTACTTTTTCAATGTAGCCAGTAGCCTATTAATGGTATATAAAACTATGCAAGCACATATTTAAAGATGGAAGGGACAATGGAAGATTTCCTAGATCATTGACTTTATTTCACATATGAAAAAACTGAAATCCAGAGAGGTTAAATAAATCATCCATTGTCATATAATTAATGTGGGGCAGAGTTAGGATTTTAAATCTGATCTCATTCCAAATTGATCCTTCTTTCCAGTGTATCATGATATCCATAAATTAACCTACAATAAAAATATTGTCACCATCACAGCCTAGTTATGAAATTCAGTCTGACTGTTTCTACACTGAGTTCCTTATATAACTGAAATCACACTTTTTCAGGACTCACCCTCATCCTCCCTCATTTACCCCCCAAAGGAGTAATTTTAGAAACAGTTACTTTGATTAACAGTTCCTAGTGGGCATCGTCTTGTGAATACTTGGGTAGGTATTAAATTAATATATATTTGATTAAAAAAGACATTCAGCACAGGGCCTGGAACAGAGTAGGTGCTCTATAATGGCTTTTCCCCTTCCTCGTAAGTAGATATTATGTATGGCCTTGAGTCAACAGATGTTTATAAAGAAATTAATCTCTTCCTTCCACAAAGTTAGCTAACTTAGAGAATCCTATGTCCTCTGTAAACTACGTTTCTATCAATATGTATAATTCCTAAAAAAATAAAAAATTTCACAAGTCACTTTTAAAATATAGTTTCCTTAACTCAACGTTTTTATATGTTCTCAATGTTTATTTTTTGCTTTTCCCCCCAGAAAACAAGACAGCTTTTATCTCTCTCTATACCCCCATTCAAATTACTTTCCCTTCACTAACAGCACTTCACTGCCAATCATTTTGACAATGACAACACTTACCAGTAGATTCAGTTTATGTTTGGAATATCTAATGTCATATTAACACCATATCAACCACTGATAAAACAAGCCAAAGTTGGAACTGAGGGAGATGATTTGTTACAGATGCTAGCAAATTGTCTACCTGTCATTTAAATGGACAAAAACATTTCTGACAATCTTGGGCTCTGACACTTTTCAAGTAATGAAACATACTTGATGTTTCCAAGGAGTGGGTAGCCTTCATTCTAGTGTGGATGTGGCTGAGGTAGTGCTTATATAGAAGCATTATCCAAGATTGAATATGGTACTATAAATGCAAATCTATTTTTGCACAATTCAGCACTCAAAATATATTGTGGTTGCTAATTCATATAATTCCTAGAAGGCACAAAGAAGGAACTATTTCTACCCCTTTCTTCATAAATGTCCATTAAGAAGCAGAGGGGGACACTGGAAAGGTAAGAAAGAAGAGTTGGTTCAGGTCTGTGACCTTTTACCACATGACTTTGGGCTAGTACTTATTCTCCCTGGGACCAACATTCATCACGTTTTAAAATCAGAATCAATGAAGCTCAGTGAATATTCTTGAAACCAAGGGGAAAAATGGATTCAAGTCACATTTCTAATATAGTCTACATATATGACCCCAGGCAAGTCACTTAATCTCTTAGCACTCTAAATAATGCTTTAAAACTGTAAATTTCCAAAAAGAAAACCAAAAAATGATCTTGAGTGGTAGATTTTTTCTTTACCCAGAATTTCCCTATAGCAAAGAGCCATAATTCATTCCCTATCACAATCCTTTCATATGACCAAATGAAGTATTACTATAGAGACCCCAAGAGATCTAAACAAGATCAAACAAAAGGAGAGAATAATTCTATTAAAATAACATTTATTGACTGTTGACTCTTTTCCAGATTTGTTAATGTGTATATTTGATCAAGTATTAAATTATCAACTCTATGAGGGTTCTCATAGAAAGTTGGTACCATAGACTTATGATTAACCAACAGTTGGCATTAGTAGGCACTGCATTTATCCTACTTAAAAGAAAGGATCATGCAACTGTGGGTGTGAGGGTTTCCTTGGCAGTTCTGCAGAGTCACTCTCTAGGCAGAAAAACTGAGGGAGCATTGAACTGTTTGCTTTGCTATGGTTCTTGATAAACAACCTTCATTTCATTAGCCTCATATCACTCTGGGAAAGTTCAGACACATCATCTGTGGCCCAGAAGACATTTTCCCCCCAAGAGAATCTAGATTCATATGACTCTGAGTTCATCCTGTGGGCCTGACCCATAATACTTCTCTCTCACTAATTGCAAAATTTAAATTTCTCTGGTAAAATCTCAAAAACAGAGTATGGCTTACATTTAGTCTTCCCAAATGTGGGTAGCAAGTTTTCTACACAAAAATAATCATAAAATAATAGTTAGGGTAGCTAGGTGGTACAGAGAATAGAGCTCTGGGCCTAGAGTCAGGAGGACCTGACTTCAAATCTGGCCTCAGACACTAAACACAAAACTAGTCACGTGATCTTGGGCAAGTCACTTAACCCCAATTGCTCTCCAAAAAAATGCAAAAAAGTAGTAATAATTATCAGTTTTTTTTAAATTTTCTCTACCATAAATTTATTATCTAGAGCAGGAGTTCTCTTAGGGTTCGCCATTCTTTCCTATTTTGATAATAGCATTCCAATAGAACAGACATTAAAATGGTTCAGTGATAGAACAGTAGGTCTAGAGTCAGTAAGATGTGAGTTCAAATATGACCTCAGACAATCAGTAGCAGTGTGGCTCAGGGCAAATCACTTAACTTCTATTTGCATTAATCCACTGGAGAGAGAAATGGCAAACCACTCCAATATTTTATATGTA
>JAQQSW010007845.1:0-13606 GCA_028646575.1 Pseudocheirus occidentalis
ACCTTAAACATTAGTTAGGTTGTAAAGAAGGATTGTAATCAATGGATTGAACAATGAGAAAGAGGAAACAAAACAAAACAAAAAAAGAGTAAATAGTTTGCTTCAATTTGCATTCAGACTCCGTAGTTTTTTCTCTGGGTATGGATATCTCTTTCCACCATGAGTCTTTTGGAGTTGTCTTATAACCTTGCATCACTGAGAGGATCCAGTCTATCAAAGTTAGTTGTCACACATATGTTGTGTCTATAATTGTGTACAAAGTCCTACTGGATCTGCTCTTCTCACTCAATAATAGTTTATATAAGTCTCTCCAGGTTATTATGAAGTTCATCTCCTCATTTCTTATAGCACAATAGTATTCCATTATATTCATATACCACAATTTGTTTAATCATTCCCCAATATTGACATCCCCTTGATTTCCAGTTCTTTGCCACCACAAAAAGAGCTGTTATAAATGTTTTTGTACATATGGGTCCTTTTCCCACTTCTGTGATCTAATTCTAGACTGTGTCCTTTTAGTTGGAAAAAAATGAGAATAAAGGAAGGTTACTAATCTCTCAAGTCTGCTATAGCATTAACTTCATGTATGCCATAGAAAGCAGCTGCAGTATTGCTGGTTAATTCCACTTTTATAGTAGAGGCTCAGATTGACAAATGAACCTTGGAGACAAACATTCATTGGTATAGAATGAGACAGCCAAGTTATTTGAATGTTATATGAAAAAGGACTCTTGTCCAGATGGCTAGAAGAGCAATGTAGGTATTTGAGTCATTTTTGAGAGCTGGAGAAAATTGGTTGTTACATAAGTAGTCCTATCATTGAGTTTGGGTGTTATTGTAATTACAAATGATACCAAAGAACTATTATATTAATTTTATTTGTCTTTTGTTTTTATGTCAAGATTTATCCTTATATTCCTCTCTTTGCCCTTCCAGAGAGCCATCCTTCATAACAATTTTTTTTAAAAAGAAAAGGAAGAAGAAACTCAATTTGCATTCAGACTCCATAGTTATGATTAGCACATCAAACATTATGACTGTATGTGCCATGTCCTGTATCTGTGGGCCTCTGCAAAGGAGCTGGGGAAGGTATCTTCCCATGTCTTCTTTGGCACCAGGATTGTTCTTTACAGCTTTGATGTTCGTATGCCTCTTCTTTTCAGTCACATTGTTGTTACTGCGTATATTTTCATGGCTCTGTCTACTTCACTCTGCATTAGTACAGGTAGATCTTCTATACTTCTCTATATTCATCACATACATAATTTCTTTCAGCACAGTAATATTCCATTACATTTATGTGCCACGATTTGTTTAGCCCTTGCCCAATCAATAGGCATCTGTTTTGTTTCTAGCGATTTGCTACCATGAAAAGTGCTTCTGTAAATATTTTGGTGTCTATGGAATCTTCAGGGAATCTATGTGGCGCAGTGCGTAGAGTGCCAGGTGTCAGGAAGATTCATCTTTCTGAGTTTGAATTTGGCCTCAGACTAGCCCTGTGACTTTGGGCAAGTCACTTAATCCTGTTTTCCTCAGTTTCCTCATCTATAAGATGAGCTGGAGAAGGAAACAGCAAACCTCTGGTATCTCTGCTGAGAAAACCCCAACTAGAGTCACAGAGAGTCAGGATTGAGAAATGACTGAACAACAAATAGGGAATCTTTTTTTTTTTTTTTTTTTTTGGAAATGACCTCCTTGGGATATGTGCTGAGCATTGGAATTTCTGGGTTTTAAGGATAGTTAGCCACTTTATTTTTCATTAGCTGAATTTTTTTTTCCTGAATGATTTTGCCAATCCACATTTACAACAACAATGTAATAGTGTGTCTATCTCACCACAGTATCTTCCATCATTAAGTATTTTTGTCTTTTGTCAGCTTTGTCAATTTTATTTGGTGCGAAATGAAACTTGGAGGTTGTTATGATTTACATTTATCTTATTATTAATGGCTTGAGGCATTCTCTTATATGATTGCTTATAGTATGCAGTTCTTCCAAAGAACTATTACATAGAGAAGTACCATCTGTAACCATACTGATCCTACATTCTTTCTGAGAATGACTGTAGTTAATAAGTATTTTTTTTTATTGTACTGTATCTTACAGTGGAATAGAGCTATAGTATATAGCCTTATCTTAAGAGCCTGTACTGTGGTGCTGCTTTATAGAAAAAGAGGAATAAAATATTCCATGTGGAATCAGGGATACCTTCTTCTGGATCTTGTTTGAGACACTACCTGTCTGACCTGGACAAATCACCTGTCCTGTCCAAGCGTTAAACTCATCTTGAAAAATGAGGATAACAAACACATCTGGGAATTAATTTAAAATAGAATGATGGTGAAAACTGTGAGAACAATAAAGGACCCAGACCCTGATGATAATGAGCAGATTTGGGAGGAGTTAAGACAAGGAAGAGCTAAAAAGTGAGGTTGTGATGAGAGATGAGAATTTCAGAGTTTGAAAACTTTGAAGTGGAATAGTTGCGAATGATGGTGAGGTTTGAGCAGGGGACGTATTTGTGGGTGGCTGAAGTGCAGTGGAGATGAAAGTTATTGAAACTTGATAATTTAACTGGGGACATAAAGAAACATTCCCTGGACTCAAGCAGCTTACAGTCTACCAGGGGAGTGTAGTGCCAATGCAGTATTCACAGTGCCAGTAGTCACTATAAATATGCCTGCATAGTGCTCAATTGCAACATATAACAGACTCTCCATATAGAAGACAGAAGCAAAACATTTACCCAGACACTGGAAAACCGAATCCCTCAAACAGAAAGCTGATTCCATCATAGTAGCAAAGAAGTTAATAAGCCATAATAGCACAGAGAGCCACAGTCTCCTTTAGACTTTCCATAAATGAATATTTACTCACAAGCCTGTCTCCCTAGGATGTATCGTCTCCTCCCTCCAGTCTAGCGGCTCTGATTCCCAGCTTCCTGTGGGCTCTGCTCCACCCTTCAGCAAACTCTTCGCATCACAGACTCCATGTGATTTCATTCAGCCTATTAGGTGGCAAGGTTTTTCTTAAAAGCAGGGAAGGTCTTCAAATTCCCTTAAGCTTATTAAGGGGCAGGGAAGATCTTCAAATTTCCATTCCCAATACAGGGGGAAGTCAGGGCAAGACAGTTGGGGTTAAGTAACTTGCCGAAGGTCAAGTGTTTAAGGCTGGATTTGAACTCAAGTCCTCCTGACTCCGGGGCCGGTGCTTTATTCCCTGCTCCACCTAGCTGCCCTGACAACTTATTTTTTGAAGCTAGTATAGCTAGTGGAAAGAGCATGTTCAACCTAGTCAGGGGTGAGGCATGTGACCCTCTAGGTCCTCAAGCGTGGCCCTTTGACTGACTCCAAACTTTACAGAACAAATAAAAGAATTTTACCAGCAAACATTTGTTAAATATTTACTCTGTGCTAGGCTCTGTGGAAATAGAGACATAACAGAATAGTCCTTGCCCTGGAAGAGCTTATGTTCTAATGGGGGAGACATGTACATGTATAAGTATACAGAATATATGCAAAGTGAAAACACAGTAGTTTTGGAAAACATCTGGGGTGGATAGTCTTGAAAAGTTTCATATAGGATTTGGTGTTTGAGCTGAGTTTTGAAGCAGACAGAGGGTTTTGAGGTAGAATCGAGCTATCTCCTCTTCAAAACATGCTGTGCCAAGGACAGAGATGAGAGATGGAGTGTCGTATGTGAGGAACAGCAAATAGGCCAGGCTGGTTGCTGTTGTTGCTTGTCCCTTGTTCTCAAAGACCACCGATGCCATCAGCACGGTGATGTCTTGACTTTTGAATGAATTGGATTTAAATGACACAGAGATGAGCAAAGTTATCAGCCTCACTCTCTCCTCCAGAGTCATCAAGATCAACTTGTTAGGGCAAAAGTCAGGACAACTGGTGATGGCTCAGGATACAGTGAGTCACCTTGGCCATTCTAAATTAAGCTTCTCAATTTGTCTGAGGCCATGCCCATTCATTGAATAGGGCCTGGGTAAGAATTGAGTCAAAAGATTGCCTTGTAGAGTATGTAGAAGTAATATGTAAGGAGACTGTAGGAAAGGGCCAGGTTGTAGAGAGCTTTAAATATCATACAGAATATATTTGATCTTAGAAGTAATAGGGAGTCATAGAATTTGGATACAGAAGACCTGGTTTCAAATCCTGATCCTGCCAATGATTATGTTTGTGAGCTTGGGCAAATCACTTGATGATCTGGAACCTCAGCAGAATAAGGGGATTGCTTTAGGTGGTTTCTGAGGTCCCTTCCAGCTGGAAATCCTATGGTATGTGTGAACACAAATGCTGCTCAAATGGTTATCTTGTCCCTTAACTAAGTATGGTAATTAAGAACCATCTGGAAGGAACTATAAGAATAAGAATGCATTGCAGCGGTTTGGATAATTCTTGTAACATTTCATTTGTGGTTGAGAAGACAGATAATTGAGCTGTTTAAACATCACCTCATTTATTGAACCTGAAACAGGATTCTAATTTACTCTGTATTGTTAATTCCACCATTTTCCCCCTTTAAGCATCAGAAACTAATGATACCTTTTTTTTTTTTTGTGAAGTGACTTTAACCTTGCTAATTTTATCTTGCGTTTTGTTTCTAAATCAATAAAGACAAAAGAGGGAATTGGAAGACACAGCTGACATTTCAGATGCTGGTGGATCAAGTTAACTTTTAAAAGTTCTCCAGGCATAATTTTGTTTTCTAAATAGGCTGTGCCATGTGTTTTCAGGAGTGAAATTAGTGAAAGTAAGGGCTTCAGTTTGCTATTTCCTCACTGATGCAAGGAGTCGTATTCCTGTTTTCCCCTGCTCTTCTCCCCTCATTTATTCATGTAAATGGATAATTAACTATCATAGAGGTGGGGAGCATCAATTGTACAGTTTAACATAGTTCATATCTTTTGCTATAAAGCCTTAAAGAATGGGTCATTTGGACATCATTTTTCATGTGTTCCTTATGACCCAATTATATGAATTTCACAAACCTTGATCAAACATGCTTCATTTTTTTAAAAACTATTTCCTCATAGTGAATTAGTGATAGAGGAAGGAAGAAAAAAAAGAAGGAATATAGGAAATGCATCTATTAAGCTGCCTTTATGTGCTAGGCACCGTGCTAAACACTTTACCAATATTATCTCATTTCAGCCTCACAGCAACCCTAGGAGATTGGTGCTGTATTTTCTCCATTTTACAGGTGAGGAAACTGAGGCAGACAGAAGTTAAGTGACTTGCCCAGGGTCATACAGCCAGTAAGTATCTTAGGCCAAATTTGAACTCAGGACTTCCTGACTACAGGTGCTCTCCAGCGTATCACCTAGCTATCTTTAATGCTAGAAATAGACTTCTAAGTCTGTGCTCTATATCAAGGATGACTAAAAGTTCACCCTAAACCCAGCTAAGCCATTGGTCAGAATGGAGATGGGAAACTTGGAGCAAGACTAAAAGGTCTAAAAAACTTGATTGGAAAATTTAGGTCTAGGAGTTCATGCTGTTAATAAATGCCCTGAATAGATTCACTTAGACTCTTTGAAAAAGAAAAAAAAAACTTTTTGAAAAAAACTACACACAAAATACCCATTCTAATAGTGTAAACAGGTCTGGCTCAGCAAAGAAATGGAATGCTGCAGATCCAAGGTTCCGTCAGTGAAAACAATGATGGTGCATCTTTAATACTAAGAATTTTGGAGCTATGGAAAAAAAGTGTTCATTCTCAAAGCCATTTTTCCAAAGCTTATTTATGCTCCTTTGTTGGCGCACAATAAAGTTCCATGAGCTTGTTCACTTGCCAATAATGGAAAATATTTTAGAGAAAAGCTGTAATTTCTCTCATTGGCTGGTTGGTGGTTTTCTTTCTTTTTTTTTTTTTGTGGAGAGACAAAAAAAATCTGAAAGAGAAGGGAGCTAAAATTGATGGGAAATTGCTTTAGTATCAAGCCACAGAAGAAGCCAGTCACCAGAGATTATTCTTTAGCTGAAGATAGTCATCAAGAAAAAACTTTTTAAGTTCAACAAGCTCAAATTTAACAAATCACTATTCAGCACAGAGCATTCATGTTGGGGGGAGAGATAAAGTTTAGGTAAAAACCTAAACCTTACTTTATGGAAACTCCTGAGGCCTAGATCAGAATCAGGCTAATTACAATGAAACATTCTAATTAAGAATTGGAATAGGACTAATAATAGTTATTGACTAATGAAAAAGTTATCAAGTTATATACAGTTCTTTTCTTTAGATGTTTATTTAAAGCTTGATTACTGATTGTTTTTCTAAACGTAAAATAAAGCCTTATAAATAGGTCATATACTAAACAGATATTTGAAACTGAGAATAACTTTTTATGTAAGCAATGTGGTAACTAGTAGCAAATTTGATAGGCAAAGCTCATTTGAACCATTGTGTAGCAACAATATTGTACATCTGCAATAAAAAATAATAGAAAATAATAATACTACAATGTTGATTTTATTTTATTTTTTAATTAGCATCCTGGCTTATGGTGGGTGCAGTGGGAGAAAGCTAAAAGGACACACACCTTACTTTCTTTAAGCTTCCATTAAAGAGACAACTATGAT
The DNA here is from genome assembly GCA_028646575.1 of Pseudocheirus occidentalis. Taxonomy (NCBI): domain Eukaryota; kingdom Metazoa; phylum Chordata; class Mammalia; order Diprotodontia; family Pseudocheiridae; genus Pseudocheirus; species Pseudocheirus occidentalis. The sequence goes on from JAQQSW010007845.1 coordinate 6,597, forward strand.
GTTCACACTGCATAAAAGGACATTTGCTCACAGACAAATATGTAAATAAACTAAATGAAAATCAGCCAGATTCTCTTTGCACCTGTCCTATTTTCTGACAGTAAAGTTCTTTTTGAGGAAAGGATCTACTTTTTCTTTCAGATCAGAAAAATATTATTTACTTTTTACCTTAACTTTCTTTAAAAAAAAACCTACCACTTTATTGATATTGTTTTTAAAACATTTATTTATTTTTTGAACTTTTTTTTTGAGGGGGAAGGGAGGGCAATTGGGGTCAAGTGATTTTCCCAAGATCACACAGCTAGTAAGTCTGAGGTCAGATTTGAACTCAGGTCACTGCACCACCTAGCTGCCCCTTGAACGTTCTTGACATTTAACTTTTTACTTCTGTAGTAATTTTAGTAATTTTCTGTAGTAAATTCTGTAGTAAAATTCTGTAGTAATTTTCAAGTTACTACACCATCTGCCTTGTGCCTTTTTTTATAAAAAGAAAACAAATTAGTTAAGTAAATCTGTAGCAGCTGAGACTGATTATAGTATGTAATATACTACTTAGTCTGCCTCCTCTCTATAATATTGTTAATTAAAAGAAAAATCTGAAGCAGAAAACAAGATTGAATTAAGAATAGTCTTATTTTTATTGAATACTAATACTTGGTTCAAGAAAAGAACAAGATAAGGATGTAAATGAATACTTGTAGAGATTCTGAAGAGATTTTCTGGGCAATGTTAAAGAATTTTCAGGTTGAAGGAAATGATTCTTTTAAATTCTACTTTAAAACTTGTGGTTCTTTCTGTTTCTTTACTGGCATCACTTTTATACTTATTACCTCCATTAGGATTTTTTTTTTTTTAAGTTTGTAGTAGAATGAAGGGAGAAGCTGGTAGGAAAGAAGACAGAGAAAGTTACCACGTGCAAGTTGGAACAAGCTGGAAGAAAGGGCAGTGAAGAAGCCATAATGAAGAACTATCTGCACATATGGGAGAGATCGTCTGAGGCAGAATAAACTGAGATGTGAATTATGAAAAAAAAGAGGCACCGAAAGACCCAAATCTTTGGGCAAGCCGTTAGATTGGGCTGCTGACCCAAAATGGATTTGCTTGGGGATCAGAGATGCCTCAGGAGGAGGTTCTGTGTAATTAGCAATTCACATATTAGGGCTGTTTGCAAATCAGATGCTTGAGGGGGAAGAGGATGCTGTACAGTGACAAGCAGTAAATTATTGTGTTTGTACTGCAACACTTGGGTGACTCTCACAGTTCTCTTTGTCCCAGATGGCAAGTTACCATCCGTTCTTATTCTTCTTATGTTTCTCTGATTCTTTCCCATCACCTTTCCTAGATCCTTTTCAGGGAGTTCATCAGATATACTGAGGACACTTTCTTTGGCTCTCTTAAAACTTTATGGGTTCCAGAGAAGCATGCAGAATGTCTACCTTCCATCACTTGCCTAAGTATATGACCATTTCTTCTCCATTTCTGATTGTATGTATCTTGCTTAACATTACTTTGTGCATGCAGATCGTTGTTGGTAATGTGATATACCTTTGTATGGCCCATAATTTTGATTCCTTAGATATTACAGTATTTTGTGATTAATGACTATGTAGTATCACCAGAAGAATATTGGTGAAAACGATCTCATTTTTTTCTCAGAGAAATGAGGTTGTTGGAAGTATAGTTCAGTTTCCTAAAGTCAATCCAGCTTAGGACTATATTCTTTTTTTCCCCCCTCTTTTTGGAGGGGGCAGTTGGGGTTAAGTGACTTGCCCACGGTCACACAGCTAGTTTTTTGCGTTGTGTCTGAGGTCAGATTTGAACTCAGATCCTCCTGACTCCAGGGCTGGTGCTCTATTCTTATCTTCTTATTCAGTTCTTTCATATATATACATGTACAATCATATTAGACATTTCCACATTAGTCATGTTGTGAAAGAAGAGTAAGAACAAAAGAGAAAAGCCACTAGGAAGATAAAATAGAAAAACACATAAAAGAGAAAATAGTCTGCTTTGATCTGCGTTCAGATTCTGTGCTTCTTTCTGTGGATGTGGAAGGCATTTTCCATTGTGGGAGTTTTAGAATTGTCTTAGATCGTTGTATTGCTGAGAAGAACTAAGTCCATGATGGTTGATCATCTCAGTGTTGCTGCTACTATGTACAGCGTTCTCCTCGTTCTTCTCATTTCAGTCAGCATCAGTTCATGTAAATTTTTCCAGCTTTTTCTAAAATCTTCCTGCTCATCGTCTCTTATTCAGTTCTAAAAGTTCATTATCCATCCAGCATTTTGATGGTTTATCTCTCTAAAGCAGCGGTTCTCAACCTGTGGGTTATATTCAATTCATAACGATGAAAATCCATCCTGCATATCAGATATTTACATTATGATTCATAACAGTAGCAAAATTATAGTTATGAAGTAGCAATGAAAATAATTTTGTGGTGGGGGGGTCACTGCAATATGAGGAACTATATTAAAGGGTCGTGGCATGAGGAAGTTTGAGAACCACTGCTCTAAAGTCTTATAGTCTGTGCAGAAACTTTTCTTCATCCATTTGGTTTTTCCTTTGTGGATTGCTAGATTGAACTCCTTTGAGTTATGGATCTCATTAAGGAGGTCCTTTAGTATTTTGGGGTGGGGTGCATTCGATGCAGTATCATCTACAAAAGCCGCGTAATAAAGAGTCCCTTTTCTATTTGAAGCCTGTGTTGGACATCATTTATGCATGATAGATGCCCTTGGTGAATGTGTCTCTCCTTGTTTTATGCCGTACTTGATATTCATAATCAGAATGTTATCTCTGTTACGGTTTTCAAAGAATGCTGCATGAACTTAACATATTTTTGGAAGACAGCTTGTTGAAATGACTTTTAGTTCTTTTAAAAAAAAGAAACATGGGGAGATTGTATTTTATGTGCCATTAAGTCTTTTACATGAAAGCAAATAAGTGATCGACTGTAGAGTACTGTTTGTGAAAGTCTTTATGTCAGCTTCTAATTTTCACAAAGAATACTCTTGTCATGGGTGGGAATCATTGCTGTTTCTGCAATCACGAAGACCTGAGTTCAAATTTGGCCTCGGTCACATACTACCTGTATGACCCTGGACAAGTCACTTAATTTCTGTCTGCCTCAGTTTCCTTAACTGTAAAAAACGGGGATAATGACAGCCCCTACCTCTCAAACTGGAAGAGGTGGCAGAGATATTATGGGTGTAATTCCAGACCACTGCAATAAAGCAAATTTTGCAATAAAGCAAGTCGCATAAATTTGTTTCCCAGAGCATATAAAAGTTATGTTTACATCATAATGTAGTCTATTAAGTGTGCAATAGTGTTTTGTCTAAAAAACCCAATGTATATACCTTAATTAAAAATACTTTATTGCTTAAAAAAATGCTATCATGTGTGAGCCTTCAGAAAGTCATAATCTCTTTGTTGGTACAGGGTCTTGCCTTGATGTTGATGGCTGCTCACTGATTAGGGTGGTGGTCGCTGAAGGTTGGGGTGGCAGTGGCAATTTCTTAAAATAAGACAAGAATGAAGTTTGTCGCATATATTGATTCTTTCACTTAAATACTGAGAGGCCATTGTAGGGTTATTTATTGACCTAATTTTAATATTGCCGTGTCATAAGGAATAGGAAAGGGAGAGAGCCCAGGCAGGTCAGAGTAGCAGTCAGAACATACATATTTATTAAGTTCACTATCTTATATGGGTATGGTTTGTGGTACCCCAAAACAATTACAGTAGTAGCATCAAAGATCACTGATCGCAGATCACCATAACAGATCTAATAATAATGAAAAAGTTTGACATATTGTCATAATTACCAAAACGTGACAGAGACATGATGTGAGCACATGCTATTGGAAAAATGGCACCCCGTGGACTTGTTAAACGTAGGGTTGCCACAAACTTTCAATTTGTAAAAAATGCGGTATCTGTGAAACATAGTAAAGTGAGGTATGCCTGTAAGCACCAGTACAACTGAACATCTTTTGCAACTCTACATTTAAATGAATTCATTTAAATTTGAGAAGGTGAAGATTGATGTGATTAGGTTCTTCCAGGGGGTATATTCACTAATAGGTTGCTGTATAGAGATTTCACGTTTAGAGTGCTAACAACCAAGTTAATGTTCAGACCATCTTACAGTTCCATGAGTCTGGCATCTTCTGCCACCTTTTCCATTCATCTTGCTGTAGAAGTGGGAGGGGCCACATGGGATCGAGGGCAGTTCTCCATCGTTCTTTGAATTTCTATTTAGTCACTTTTTCTAAGCTTCCATCGGGATTCTTTGTCCATTCATTCTCCTTCACTTTTCCTCGGATGTGATCGTTGTTAATATGTGGTCTAGTCTGCTTTTATTGCCTTGCATTATTTGACAAAATTCTTTTTCAGATTACTTTATATTCCTCTCATACTTGCCTATGTGGATTGAATGATAATATTGCATTATATTTGTGTACCATAATTTTTAAACAGTTTTTCACCTACTGGACATTTAGGATGCTTCCCTTTTTTGTAATTATGACTAATGCACTGTGAAAATCTTTGAACAGGTAATTATTTTTTAAAAAATTATTTTTAAGTAATGTTTTCTTGGAATATTCCTTGTAAGCCAGGTCACTGTACCAGAAACTTTATAGATTTTTTAACCAACCCCAACACTGAATGTGGACACGTTTTTCACTACCCCACCAGCATTGAGTTGCTTTTAATGTTTCTTTCCAGCTTGATAGGTGTCAGGTAGTGCTTCAAAGTGGTTTTAATTTTTAATCCTTTATTAATAATAAAGTTTGAACATTTTTGAATAATTATTAACCATTTTTTCCTCTTTCAGAAATTGTCTCCTTTGGTCAATTATCCATTGTGGATTGTGAATCACCTTTGTAAATTTTCAGCAGTTTCCCATGTTTTAGGTATTATGTTTTTATCAGTTATTTTTCCAAAAATATTTTTACTCTGTATTGTTACTCTTTAATTTTGTTTACTTTATATGCAGAATTTTTATTTAAATGTTTTTGTAAGCACGTCTGTCCCTAGTTTTAAAGTAATTCCATCTCCTTTTTGATTAGAAAAAATGTCATTTTCTTTCCATAATTGAAGTAAGCATCATATTCCATTTTCTTTGTTATAGTTCCTTTCCACCTATTGGAATAAAACTCCTTGAAGGCAAAGACTTTTTTCATTTTTTGTCTTTGTATAACTAAGTTATACCTACCATGAGGCCTGACACATAGGCCCTTAGTGAATGCATGTTGAATTGAATTATATTTAATGCTATGTAATTTAGGTGAAATTTATTGGTGTGAAATGTGGACTCACTAATATTTGAATATTTTATTTTTTTCCTAATTGTATGTAAAAACAAATTTTAACGTTTTTTTTTTTTTTAAATTTTGGGTTTCAGATTCTTTCCTTCCCTCTTTCCCCTCCTTCCTTCCCTGTAAGGTAAACAATTTGATATAGATTATATATGTCTTACACAATTTTCTAAAGTACTTTTGTTAAAAATGACTCATTTACCTAGAATTTATTTCCTATTTTTTAAACTAGTCTTTGGTATATATGTGGCTGGATGTCTGAAATGCCATCTGTTCCATTGTTCTAATTATCCACTTTTTCACATGTTGGGGAAGGGGAAAAATTAATAGTGCCTACTATGTGGCAAGTGCTTTTTACAGATCTTCCCTCATTTGATCCTCATAATAACCCTGGAAGGGAGGTGCTATAATTATCACCCCCATTTTACGCTGAGGAAACGAAGATAAAGAGAAATTAAGTGACTGCTCAGTCACACAGGTGGGAAGTGTCTTGTGCTAGATTTAAACTTGGGTCTTCCTGACTGCAGGCTCAGTCAGTGTTCTATCTGCTGTTCTATCTACCAGATGCCTAGTATTAGATGTTCTGATAGCATATAACTCACTTGGGACATGTTGTCCACCATCTCTCTTTTCAGAGATAGAAGCTGTGTTTCCTTGTTGGTCTGAAGTCACAACTGGCTATTGCATTGATTGGAGTTCTGAAGTTTTTCAACATAGCTTTTCCCCACATTATTGTGGTCATTGTGTAATTCCTCTCCAAGTTCTGTTTGCTTCAGCATGTAACAATCCTTACAAATCTTCCCCAAATTCTCAAAATTCCCCAAATCATCTCAAGTGAATTCAGTCCATGAAGCACTTAGCAGAGTACCTAGAACATAACAGATACTACATAAACATTAGCTGTTATTATTATTAGCTATTATTCTCTGAATTTGTGTTTGTCATTCTTTAATGGCATAATAATATCCACTGTATTCCTGTATCAGTTTGTTCAGCTATTGGACACTCAGTGGACACTCACTTTTAGTTTTTAGTTCTTTGCTACTACAAAAAGTGCTGCTATAAATATTAGAACCTTTCCCTTTTTCATTGATGCTCCGGAGGCATTGGCTTTGTAATGGTATTCCTGAGTCAAAAGATATGTACAATTTAGTGATCTGTTTTGGTGGGTGAGGGTGGGTATAATTCCAAATTGTTTTCCAGACTCCATTGATACCTTCTTATCCTATGCAGTCCTTATTGGTCATCCTGATTTGGACCTCAGGTTAAAGAATATACCTTGCTGTTTAGACCATGAACAGCATGACAAAAAACATGCAATGAAACCTGCTAGAAGCTAGTTTCCATTGCTACATTGCCTATAAAGTAACCAGGGGCTGAATCTCTTCTTTGCACAGGTACAAATAGACAACTAAATTAAGAAGACTCTTGTTGTCTACGCCTGTGGTCTGCAGAATTGTCACAGAAGTTAACAGGGATGTGCTTAAGTGCAAACTGCTTAGTCAGAGCTGATTGTTAAAATTTTCATTATGAGCATTTACACTATGGAAATTAACATGTTATTGTTTTAAAATTATTGTCTATTCAGTAATTAAGATTTAAATATTAAGTAGTATTATTGACAAATTATTATTTTATTGTCTACATTTTTATTTTATTTTTAAAAATAAACTTTTGTTTATT
>JAQQSW010007846.1:0-13606 GCA_028646575.1 Pseudocheirus occidentalis
TTTCTAAAAGCACAATTAAGTGAAGTTAGGACCCTGGTTTTGCGATTAAAACTTCCATCATACCCTCAGCCACATACAGAGTTCACTCTCTCTCAGCCAAACTTGCTTAGGATTAATTGATTTCTGGCAAAAAAAAATCATAAATAAGAAATTAACATTCAAAACATCTAGCTCTTTAAATTCCCACTGTCATCTGTACACAGGTGAATTTTCAAGTAGAAAACAAGCAATCTCCTTTTTGTGAGTGGCCTTAATGACAGTAAAGGGAACTAGGTAACAGTGTAAGTCTTGGATGTGGAATCAAGAAGCCTGAGTTCAAATCCTGCCTCAGATACATATTATCTGTGTATGTATCTGGGTAAGCTCTCTCATCTATAAAAAGGGAGGGGGAAGGTGGACTTGATGACCTCTAAGATCTCTTCCAGCTCTAAATCTTTGATTAACTGATCTAATGATTGGCATTCATTGGAAGAACCAAAGTAAGAAGATTAGGAAAGTCATTAGATGAGGAATTACTTTTTCTCATGTTTCACTTTTGGAAGATTAGGATGATAACATACTAATTTAAGAGAGCTGAAAGGATCTGGGTGAGCACTCCAGCAACAGAGATTGATTGCACTGTTCCTGTCTTCTCTGCCTTTCCCCCCTCCTCATGTCTTAGAAAGATGACTTTCATTAATTGCTTTGCCTCCCTCCAAAAGAAATAATAATAATAAAGAATAATATTCTGGCAGCCAATCTACTGATGCTGAATTTCTCCACTTGTAGGTAGTCTGTTCTGAGTAATCTATATTGCAGACACATATTCTCTTGTTGGTCTCAGGCTCAAAGCCTTGTCAGTGTAATATATTCTGCAAAAGTTTGTGCTCTGCTGGCATTGATTTTGAGAACCCATGGTCATCTCCATACCATAATGAGGTAACAACTTTGAATTTTAGCTGAAGTGGCAGAGAACAGTGTGAGGCAGCTAGGTGGTACAGTGGATAGAGCACTGCACTTGGGATTAGGAAGTTCTGAATTAAAATCCTGTCCAAGACATTTATTAGCCATGTAACTTTTTGCATAAACCATATATGGGCAAGTCATATAACCTCTCAACCTCATGCCCTTATCTGCAAAACAATGGAGATAATAATAACACCTACTTCCCAGGGTTGTTATGAGGACCAAATAAGATAGCACATGCAAAGAACTTTTCAAGCTTTAAACTATTTTATAAATGTTAGTTATTGTCATCATACCTAAGATTACTAGAAATCATTTAAATAGAAAAAGTTAAAAATACTTTTAATAATTGCTTCCAAAGACGTTCTTCCTATAGATTCTAGAGGTTGGGTTGGAAGGGACCACACAGACCATCTAAGACAACCCCTCCATTTTACAAATGAGGAGTCTGAAGCCAATGGAAGTTAAGTGACAAGTCCAATGTAACACAAGTAGTAAACATCAGAGGCGAGATTTAAAACCAGGACCTTTGGCTCTGTATTAAGTGCTGCTTTTTATGCCAAACACATTGTCTATTTTTTTCTCCCAAACTCAAAAATAAAGGTGAATTAGCACACTATCAATTCACTCAATCTAACCAATCCACGTAAAATTGTATTATTCTGAGCCAGGCTTTGAAAGTTTTTTTTAACCTCAATTTCTACTAAGGTATCATATTTTACGCTTTTCTTTCACTCATTCTAACCCTGGGTTCACTTTCTAGCCTTTTCATCTAATAGCACCACTGATGGAAATGAGGTTTCATATGAGTCTTTTTGATTAAGAAACAACATAGATTTATGAAAAGAATACTGATTTTTGAATTAAGGGACCAGGGTTCAAATCTTGTCTCTGTTGCTTACTAACTGTGTGACCTTGAAGAAATCACTTCATCTCCTTTGGTCTTTGTTCTCTCATGTATAAAATAAGGGATTTGAACCAGATGTCCCCAAAGTAATTTTCAGCTCTTATGCCATGATTCGATAGTATAAACTCTGTAAAATAATGAGGCAAAATGAATACGGGTCAATCATAAAGAGAAAGACTAGGCAGCACAAGGAAAGTCACTCTGGGGGTGCTGAGACATTTTTTTTTCTAAATCAAGGTTCTATTTGATCAATTCAGCCTCATATAGTCAATTCAGATAATTTCCCAGAGAAACATATTTATTTGCTTAAGTTTTATGGATTTCTCCTTTCCTCCCTTCCTTCCTCTCTCTATCCCTCCCTCCTTTTTTCCTGCCTCACAGATAACTTGTTTTTGAAACTGCTTTGCCCTTCTGGGTATTTGAAAGGGAAAGTATCATAAAAGCTTGCACTGTGTCATTCAGCATGTGTTGCTCTGACTGCCTGTACTCATTTTAGTCATCAAAATGATTTCTGAGGGATTTTTACCAAGTGAATGATCTGAAGATTTATGGGTCCTTCAGGAGTCATTTTGCAGATTATAATGGATTTGGCCAAAATTCAAAAAATATTTTTTTAAGAAAGTCTAAACATAGGTGTCAAAATAATGTGTCTTCATTGGGTTGCTTAACTTCAAAATGAGGGTTTTTCTGATTTTGTTTCTTTAAAAAATTGCATCATAAAAGACATGTTTTATATTTTTCCTTATATCTAAACAGAAGGAGCAAAGATAATAGATTTCCTTCTCCTTGCCCTCTCCCAGGAAAACAAATACAGTCCAAGGTGCTTTGAGGTTTTTGAACGGAAAATGCTCCCGAAAAAGTTAGTCAGTTTTGTTGCAGTCTATCCACTCTAATCATTGCAAGAAAAAAATAATGGGATTTTCACAAAACCCTTGGAGCAAAATCCAAACATTTTTGTAAGGGTTCTTTGAAAGAGAAACAATATGAAGCCACCTAAAACAACTTTATCTAACTAAAGACCTTGTCATTTAAAGGGACAATAAAATAAAATAAAATAAATGAAGTTTTTCTTGACTTAAAGTACAGAAATCTGTGTGTAAGGCAGAGTGCCCTCACAGCAAAGTTGGGCATGGTTTAAAGAATAAACCTTCCTAGAGTGTGATTTTTCTTTTCTCTCTTTTTTCTCCTTTCTCTTTCTAAGACTGGGGATCCTTATCTCGAGGGGGTTGGAAGTTCAGTGTTTACTCAGGAATTGACCCCACTACTGACATTCAAGGGAGCTTTGACCTTAATTTTTCACTAGCCAGGTCTATATGACCCTCTATAAGCAGCCTGGTTCCCCCTCCCTGGCACTAACCATATTGGTGCTGGACTTAATGCCGACACATAACAGGTCCACTTCAGCTCAGAATTCCTGAATTCAGGAGATCACACAGCTTCACCTTTGCTGTTCTCAATAGTAAGGATTTTGTAATCCTTGAATAATAAACCACTACACCTGGCCCTTGGCAGTGATTAAAGGAGCCAATGGTATTCAAAGGAACCTCACAAGTCATCTTGATCAAGCCCTCTTGATTGACAGATGAGGAAAATGAGTCCCAGAGAAATGAAGTGACTTGCTTAATATCACATAGGGAGCAATTAACTGAGCTAGGATTCAAACTAAGCACACTGGGCTCCCAGGAAAGGATTCTTTCCTGTGCAGAATACTGACTCAATCAATATTTATTACTATTAAATCTTAATATTATTAAGAATCAATCAGCATTATTAAGTACCTGTTCTTTGTCAGATGTTTTGCATGGTGTTGCGTATACAGATACAAAGAATGGCCTTATTGTCTTCCAGAATAATTCGTTTTTAAACTTTAGATCTAACTCTAAAGACTCTTCCTTTTTTTTTGTCTTTTATTTCACAACTAAAGATAAAAAGGACATTGTAAATATACCTGACAATCCAGTGACACAAATTCATAGTAATGAGTCAGTGACTATATTAGAGCCTTAACTGAGAGCAGGTTATGGGATTAAAATATGAGGGGGGGGGGGAAACGCAAAACATTGGGCTCCTAAGGGACTAAAAAGGAGACTCAAATGAAGAGGGAAAGGGATTAATAATAGGAAGGCTGGGGGCACTGAGACAGATGAAAGCCATCTACATATTTCAAAAGCACAAAGGTTAAGCAAGGATAGCTTGCCTTCCAATTTTCTTGTTTGTGAAGCATATTTGGATAAGTGAACACAGTCCTACACAGAAGTTAAGCAAATTTGTTTTATAAGGTTACCAATAGTTTCAATAGTATACAGTATTATTGCTCACTAGTCAGTGTTTTTTTTTTTTACCCCCTTCTTCCAGTACTCATTATTTTTCATTCTACTATCTAAGGAAAACTACCTTTTCAAACCCTGGGATTTGTATCTAACAACATAAATTCACAGAAAATTTGACCAATGGGTGGGAAAAAGGAGAGGCAGATTGAATGCATTTGTTGTCATTTCAGTCTGATTCCTCTTAGTTTTTCAACTCTTTCCTGCCATGGGCAGGAGCAGATTTTCATGATTCACCATTAGGCTATTTTCATGTTCCTGAGGAGCTAGTTCCTATTATACCAGCTGGCTCCCATCACCTGCCACGCTTACCAGTTTATTATAAGGCTGGGTGGAATAAGAATGGGTGGAAAGAATGTCTTTTATATCTTGGTTCATACTCAAGGGAGCTTGGGTATGCACATTTGTAGTATTGTGCTTCCAACACACATTCCCAGTATACTAGGGGAATTTCAGACCCCAATACTCTAAGTTCTAAAACCCTACTATTCCTTACTACCCCTACTTAGATAGGTGATTGGTTTTAGTATACATGTCATACTGAAGAAAAGAGATAGGGATGAGAAAATAAAGGTCAATTAGATGTCGTTGGGGAAAATACTTTTTCTTTTACACTCTTATACATTCATTCATTAATTCCTTATAAAACAATTGAGATCAAGCATAAGTCTTAGAAGTCTGTGTAGAGTCACCTAGCTAGATGTGTTTGTGTGTGGCAGAGGCACATTGGAAGAGGAGTGAAGACTCCCAGAGACTCTGTCATTGGCACACTCTATTTAGCCTTCTACCATAAATCGTACACTGAGGATGCTTTAAATATATACCATGTCACAATGGAGACAACATCAATGGCACAGAGAGGAACAAGAATTAGGTCATCCAGTAGTCAATATTTCAATCATCCCTGACTGTGTGGATACAAGGCCCATCAGCCCAGATTACCACCTTGTCTTTTCCTTAAAAGATGGTCTCTGTGAGCTTCTCTAACTAAAACAAACAAATAAACTATCCAAAACCTGGAAGTTATGCTGGACCTCAGACAATTCGATTAAATCCTAGTCAACATTCATCTATTAAGCATCAACTAGAGGGGCAACGAGATGCAGTAGATACAGAGCCTACCTTGGAGTCAGGAAGATCTTCATTCATCTTGACTCTGACTCATAATGGCTTTGTCACCCTGGACAAGTCACTCAACCTCTCAATGTCTTTGGCAGAGCAGGCACCCATCTGCTTTGGTAGAATGCATTTCATCACTCGGAGTTTCCTACACTAATTAAATGACAGGTCCTGTTACCCCTGGTTGAAAACCTCCACTAAGCACTATGCCAAGTACTGAGATTACAAAAATGGGGAAAAATATCCCTGCCCTCAAGTAGTTTACTTACTTTTTACTGGAGGGATGGGGAAGGGGAACAAATCTTCTTGTATAGATGAACTTGGCAAGAAACAGTCCATTGCTAGGTCTTTCCTCCTTCGGTGATATTTCATTCACTAGACCAAGCTGTTTTGACCAGCAAACCTTCACTCACAAATCCCAGAGACTGTCTTGAGTTTAAGCCAAACATTAATGAAATGAATACTTTCAGCTGGAGGTGAAACTTAGCTTACCTTTGATCAGAACTGTCTGATTCTAGGAAAGTCAAATAATTTCTTTAAACCTCATTTTATTTTCATTGTTGTAATGGGGAGAATAATCTGCACTCAAGAAATGGGGCTATTGCAAGTACTAAGTATATGTAGGCAAAATATTGTGTGAATCTCAAAGTGCTATATGAATCAGCTATTTTTTATTAACTTGTTTGTTTCAGAATACTATAGTCTTCATTATCCTATTCAGAATCACATCCAAGGGAAGACTTGCCACCAATATGCTTTAGAGTTTTCTATCTTTAACCAAAAATAAGGTCTATCTTTAACCAAAAATAAATTCAAGAGGCAGAGTAGAATAGTCAATAATTATCTATTAAGTACCTGCCAAGCACTATGCTAAGCCCTGGAGATACAAAGAAGGGAAAGAAACAGTCCCTCTCTAAGGAGATCATACAGTAAGGGAAAGTGGTGGGAGAAGCAACTGGATTAGGAAGGGAGGGGGCCATAAAAATTGGATCTAGTGGTCAGAAGCCAGTCCTTTCTATGTCACTAGCTAGTAACAGAGCCTCTCTGAGTTTCAGGTTCCACTTTTATAATATGAGAAGAATAGAAGTACAGGAAGTACTTTATAACTATAAATATATTAACTGTGATTCTGGGCAAGTCACTTCACCTCTGCCTCAGTCTCCTCATGTGCAAAATGGAAATAATAACAACACTTACCTTCAATGGTTGTTGTGAGGATCAATGAGATAATATTTGGAAAATGCTTTGCAAACTTTAAATTACTATATGTTTTTTTCAGTTCTTTCCAACTCTTCATGACGCTGTTTGGGATTTTCTTGGTACATACTGGAGTGGTTTACCATTTCCTTCTCTAGCTCATTTTACAGATGAGCAAACTGAAGCAAACAGGGTTAAAAAACTTGCCCAAGGTTACACAGCTAGTGTCTGCTAGATAATAACTATTATTATAACAAGCTATATAAATATAAACCATAAATGTTATTGAATTATTTGGAACACCTGTAGGAGGCATTCAAATTCACCTACCCACTTATCATGCAGTCAAATATTTATTAAGCACTTATATTTTGCAGATCATTGCCAGGCACTGTGGGAGATAAAATGTGTACATATGATCAAGTGCCTGACTATACAGAGTCCATAGTCTGGTGAAGGTATTAGATAACTACAGTGATAACTAGCATGAGCTGTTATCCAGTATGTATATAAGTAAGTGTTATGTGTGGGTCCAAGTGGAAGCTATTAATCAATGTTTTCTTGCCTTTGTACATTTTAATTCAAGATAAATTGGTCTCCTGCAGGGAAGTACTCCGCAGTAGAAAGAGAACTGGGAGTCAGAGGACCCAGATCCAAATTCTGGATTTGTCACTTGTTACTTGTGTGACCTTGGGCAAGTGACAACCTCCCTGAGCCTTCATTTCCCCAGGAGGAAGTTGAACCAGATGACCTTCAAACACCTTTCCAGTTGGAATCATAGGAATGAATATAGTTCAAATTCTCTCCTTGTGGACAAAGTCCCTCAATGCAAATTCCCAAGAAATTGGAAGGAGTTGCACAAGATTGCTTCTGCCACCGGAATCCTCAACCCAAATTCCGAGTTCCTTCAGTTTATATCATCAGCTAAAGTCATCTCCTCTGCAGCATTTGAAATTTCCCCCAAGCAGTCTCCACCTTCACAGTAGGGAGGAGAATTCAATGTTCACAAATAAAAGAGCATTCCTATAACCAGCCTAGAGGGCTGAGCCATTAACATCAGAACAAAATCAAGTCAGTGAAAAATCCCCAGGTGATGCTCTGGAAACAGAGGGGAGCAAGTGTCATATTTACTCAATATACAGCTATTCGATGTTGACATTCAGATGTTTTCTGTCATTGCAGGATAATTCAGCAGCCCAGCCCCTGCCTAAGACAGAGTATTGTAATTCAGGTTCTATTGATTTTCAATGAGGCATGGACTGCAAGGTTACTGGAAACTCTTGGATGGTCAGCTGCCTCTTTTGCTAAACAGAAAAATCTCTTCATGAAAGGTAAGTTATGAGGTGTCTAAGAAGGCAGAAAGATTCTTACCACGAAAGCATTTTCTTATATTTAATATCTTATTTATAATTTATTCAAGGCATATGAACTATGAATTCCAATTAAATGGAATTCTTAGTTACCTGGACTTCCCATCCACCCACCCCCAATCTCTTCACTTTCATGAGAAAACTATGTCTCATGATGATTTTGTCCAAAACAATGCCTTCAATAGTAAGTGTCTTAGGTTCTGTGCCTTTCATCCAATTTTCCATACCTGTGTTAACACAAACTGAACTGCACAATGACTATTCATATTCCAAATGATGACCCCAGGCACTATGAAATCCATAATCATCAAGGAAAGATTTACTTGTAGCCATGTATCTTCCAAGGCCCTTGTGAACACATTTTAGAAAGACTGTCTATAATAAAGGTAGAATACAAAAGGTGCTCTTGCTTAACTATGGGTCAGCAAGAAAATTCAACTAGCCAGAATCTTTGGGGTGAGTTGGAAAAAACAAACAAACAACAACCTAGATTATATGAGATCAAAATATATGGGATAGGGGTGGCTAGGTAGCACAGTGAGTACCCACCCTGGATCCAGGAGGACCTGAGTTTAAATCTGACCTCAGACACTTAATACTTAGTAGCCCTGTGACCTTGGGCAAGTTACTTCACCCCACTTCCCTTGCCTTTCCCACTCCAAAAAAAAAATATATGGGATAAAATCTCATTTCTATCATGTAATTCCTAGGCAACCTTGGGCAAATCAGACTCTTATCCTGGACCTGGGTTCCTCATCTATAAACTGAGGGGGAGAGTTTTTTTTTTTTAGATAATGTTTGAAGTCCCTTGCAATAGATACTATAATCCAATTAATAGATGTTTGAATAAGAATGAGTATGTGCATGCATGTTTACATGTGTGTATACAAATGAACATACATGTATACATGAGCATCTCTTTTTATGTGCACACTTTTTTGGGAGATGGAAGGAGATGTAGGCAGTAACAGCACTAGGTGGTGTGGTCAATAGACGTGGAGGCAGGAAGGCCATACTTTGAATTCTACCTCCCTGGTAGCTAGGTGGTGCAGTAGATTAGAGCACCAGCCCTGGAGTTAGGAGCACCTGAGTTCAAATCCATCCCCAGACAGCTGTGTGATCCCGGACAAGTTACTTAACCCTGATTGCCTAAAAAAAAAAAAATATAAGAACTTCCACCTCAGACATTTGTTGTGACCCTGGACAAATTAGATTAACTTTTGTTTTTCTGTTTCCACATCTGTAAAATATAACAGCCCTGCCTTTCAGGGCTGTTATGAGTATCAAATCCAACCAATGTGAAGAGTTTTGGAATCCTTAAGATCTATATAAATGCTAGTTATTATTATTATTTTCATTGTTATAGGATACTTCCTATATAAAAACATTCTCTACTGATATGAGATTAACAGCTCTCCAGAGCATGTGGTTTTATTCTCATCAATGCCTCAGAAATATTTTAATCTTGTTTTCTGATAAGGTAAAAAACCCTTCCTTTCACTACTGTTTCAACCTTGGAATAGTCTTGGAGAGCTGTTTGGGACCCAGAGAGGTTATTTGAATTGTCTATGTCACACAGCAAGTATGTGTTAAGAGATAGGACCTGAACCCATCTTTTCATGATTTGAAGACTGGCCCTCTTTCTATCCATTGCGTCATGTTGCCTCTCCAATATATATTTATATATTGTATGCTCATGTGTCTTTTTTTTTTTTTGGAGGGGAGAAGGCAGGGCAATTGAGCTTAAGTGACTTGCCTAAGGTCACACAGTAAGTGTTAAATGTCTGAGATAGGATTTGTACTCAGGTCCTAATTCTAGGGCTGGTCCTCTACTCACTGCACCACCTAGCTGCCCCAGTATGCTCATTTTCAAAAGAGCATTTGTGAGAGGTGGTGAATAAACATATATGGAACACTTACTATATGCCAGGCATTGTGCTAAATTCTGGAGATATAAAGACAGGCAAAAGACAATCCCTGCTTTTAAGGTGCTCACAGTCTCCTGGGGGAGATAATAATAGCTATATAAAAATAAGATATACAGGATATAAAGTCTGGACATTTAGGACATCTCATTAACTATGAATATTTTCTTTTTTTTTCTGGAGAGTGGAGGGCAGGGCAATTGTGTTTACATGAATTGTCCAAGGTCACATGGCTAGTAAGTGTGTGTGAGGTGGGATTTGAACTCAGGTCCTCCTGACTCCAGGGCCCATGCTCTATTCACTGCCACCTAGCTGCCTCAACTATGCATATTTCAAGAAATGAAATGAATAAAATTTTCAACAACATTTTATTTAATGAGCATAAATTAGATTTCATAGTGAAACATAGGAGACATAGAAAATCTCATTAATTAAATTAAACTAATCTCATTAATATGGAAAATAATCTCTAAAAATAATGAAAACTTTTATTCCATATGAAATTGTCATGGCTAAAATTTATGTTAATTAAATAAAATGTTGTTGAAAATTCCATTCATTTCATTTCTTGAAAATATGCATAGTTAATGAGATGTCCTATGCATCCAAACTTTAGGGACACGCCATATGTGTATATACATATACATGTATATACACATAAATACATGCACATACACATACAAACACAGGATAAACTGGAGAAAATTATGATATAGTGGATAGCATGCTGACTTTACAGCTTGGAAGATGTGGGTTCAAGCCCCACCACTGACATATACTGTCTGTGTCACAGTGAGAAAATCATTTAAGCTCTCTATGTTCTTGGCTATTCCCTAAATCCATAAGTTACAAAGCAGATGTGGACCTGCATTGGCAAAGGAAGTTTCCCCACAAGGATTTCTTAATTCCAATGAAAACATAGAACCAGTACAATTTGTTATGCCCAATACTCGTGACATGTATACATGATTACATATACTCATTTACATACCATAATTATATTGCACTCTTATAAATAGAGATATTGTTTCTACTTGACAATCTAAGGCCATATCCTAAAAAAAATTAATTAGAAAACATTTGCAATGATAAAGTTTATTAGACAATACATTCTGGGAGATGATTTCTGAATAGAAGAATTAGAAACCTATATGCATGAGATGTCATAGGGCAAGTTCTAATAGGAGGCAGGAACATATAGAGTTCATGATTCTCCCTCTCCTGGATATCCTTTGGGTTCACATCCAAAGAATCACAAGCAGTTGTATCTCCTCTCCTAAATCTAACCCAGTTGTTGTTAATACTTGCCTAGAGAATTCTTTCTTTCCTTGTCTTTCTTTCTATTACTTCTGAGAGACCTCTAAATAAGGCAGTGGGTAGTTTGACTAGACAGTTATGAAGACTGAAAATATCCCATTTCAATTCCATGTATATTATGTCTTCCTAGCACTGATAGTTCACCTCACTCCTAACCACAGATTTAAATTTATTCCAAGTCTCTTTTTATTGTTACTAGCTCTTCTGTTGTAATGCATAGTTCCCTGTTAAATACTATATACTAAATTAACCTCTTCTCTTCCCACTGAAATATTATACAAAGATTCCCATTAAATTTGAATTATTTTAATAGTGACTACTTCTGTAATATTCTCTAGTGTCTCTGTTGTAGGCCAAGACTTTCAGGGTCCTTGGCCATATTAGCTCCCCAGTTCTACAAAGGTCATTAGGCAGATATGCAAGGAAAGTATAATCTTGTTGGGTGGATGCTCTCAATCTAAAGAAAGTACTGAGTTAATTTGCAAGTCTTGATTGTAACACCCTGGTTGTGCCTCTGGACATGGTCCCAGGATAAAGAGCTTAAGGAGTGATTGGCTTTGGGTTGGGGTAGAGAAAGATCAAGACCAAGGGTGGTTCCTTGCATTCTGCTAAGGGGATATAAACCTTGTATCTTCCATGTATCTTCGGCTCTGTATGAAATAGATCTGCAGTAAACAGACAATGGAATACAACCCTGTCTCTCTCCCTCTTTCTTATTCAGCTCTCTCTCTCTCTCTGTCCCTTTATTTCACTCAGCTGGTAGCTAGGCCCAGACTGCAAGCTGCAGCAGTCTCTAACACACACTTTATATCTTATGACTGTGATTTACATAAAAACATTTACATTTTGAAATGAGTCTTTCAAGTAACAACTTCAAATGTTTCACTTTATACAAAACTTATCATCAGGGTTACCTTGAAACATAGACAGTTCTTCCTTATGGCTTGAGGATCATGGCAAAGTCCTAACTAGGCCCCACATATTTTACAATTAAGGCTAACAACAGCGTTTGAAATGATAACAACAATGATTACTTTGGGACCAGGAATTTTCTTTAGGAGACTCATGTTTAATGACATATATTAAATAATATTATGGAAATGTTTGTTTTATTTCTTAAGTTCAGAATAAAATTTTAATTTTTTTAAAAATCCATCAACAAATGTTTCTTACACCCCTACTATGTGCCAGGCACTGGAATAATAGGGGGAACTCATTAGCATAAATTATTTCATCAAATTATCTGAATGTACCTTAGAGCACCCTGGGGCCCTCAGGGAATGCAATATAGGAGAAAGTTTTGTTTTTCAAGAAAAAAAAATACTTGCAGCAGCAGAATGAGTGGTAGAGTGAGAATAGTGATTATCAGAATGAGGCCACTACGTGCTGTTTGGAGCTTATTGGGGGAAAATGTTGTAAGAAAGGGAAGAGACCAAAAGAGGAGTAGAAGTAGGCATGTTCTGGAGTCAGTTTTTACAGGCTAGAGCCTATTGGTGAATTCTTAGTGGAAGCACTTAAACCTAGATAATCAGCAAACACTTTCAGGGCTTGAATTGTCATTTTGTTCATTGTCAAGTCTCAAGAAAGTGATGGGAAAATTTAATAATGCAGATTAAGCTTAAACGTGTGTCAAGAATAGTTTTTCTCAAAAAACAAAGAAGCAAAAGAATAGTTTTCCTACCAGAGAGCCAGTTTAAGCATTTACCATCCCACCATTGAATTGTAGGAGGCCAAACTAGAAGAGTAGGGAGTAGTTGAAATTTGTCTTTCAGTACCAATCACTAACTCACCATGTAATTTTGGTCAAGTCAAATGATTTGGCACAGGAAGACTAACTCCTTTATTTTCCTTTGCAGAAAACTAAGACCTATGGAGGTAGAGTGACTTGATCAAGGTCAAACAAGTAGAGAGTTGCAGAGCTATGATTTGAACCCAGATTCTCTGACTCTATAGTCACTATAAAACACTTCCACTTAATCTCACTGAAACTCAGTTTCCTCCCTTATAATGTGAGGTGGCCTTTCTTTTGTTAATGTTGCATACTTCAAAATTAGTTCATTGGAAGATCTCAAGAATTCTTTGTAATAACGGCAGTATAATTGACTGCATCCTATGAGAAGTATCTTATTCCTTGTAGTGTAGAAATACACTGCTACCTGTAGAAGGATAAATTATTTTCTATGTGGCATGTGAAATGCCATAACAACTTCAATATAAATATATTGCCTGAATATTAAATACCACATAATAAAGGGATTAGGAAAGAATAAAATTACTGAGTATCTTGCCACACAGGAGAATAGGGGGGAAGGGGATGAGAGGGAGGGGTGATGCAGGGAAGGGCGGGGTGGGGGGAGGGGTGCCGGAAACAAACATCTCAGTAAAGGGACAGGGACAGGGTAGAGAACAAAACAAGGGAAGGGTGCAGGATAGGAAGAAGGGACATACAATTAACCTCTCACAATTTGCCCACCATGGAGATGTCCTGTGTAATTACAC